>CACRXK020010855.1:0-17087 GCA_902702795.2 Paramuricea clavata | reverse complement strand
TCGAAAACCCGTTTGTTCCAAAGGATTGTCTAGAAACCTAGTCAGCCTTCGGGTAACTTCGTTCGACATGATCGGGAGAATTTTCGCAGGAAACTTGTTTGAATGGTTGATGTCCCCAATGTCTGAATCATTAACAGAGTGGAGATAAACTAGATGCTCGAAATCAGAGACTAGCCGTCCTTGCTTAAACATGTAGTAGCATATTCTACCAATTCTCTTGCCTACAACTCTTTCTCGGCGATCGCTTTTGTCCAATCCCTTTGGTTCACTGTCCTTTCCAGTGCTGTAATGTGGCTAGTAGATTTCAAGTGTGCCAGAAGATGTGTTTTTAAGTTTCGAAACTTCTTTGATAAAACTTTCTCAGGAGGGTCGATAGCACCGACAATGTTGTCATATTTGAATATTGCCAAATAGGTTTTATTAGTTGTAAGTTCAGGCAAATGTTGAGTAACTCGTACACATACAGAGCACAAGACTGCTTGCTTCCTTTCGTCGTAGCGGAATTCGTCGAACTTGCGTAGAAGATCATCTAGAGATCAGCAGCTATTCATCAAAAAGTGTCTGGCAGAACTGTTTCACGAGGTGAGGACGTATATAATGCGGCACTATCATCGCGCTATGATCCAGTATCAGATTGGAATTACCACGCATCTCATCGAGTTTAAGCGACAGATTATCCAGGTTCTGATTGATTTGTGACAATAAGTAAGGGGTTTGTTTGGCGTCAATTGCTACTGTGGCTTCAGACTCGAGGTTACTTTCTAGATCTGACGTTTTCTGGTCTTGAGAAACCTCTGGCGCCACAACTGTCATTGCCAACTCGGTGAACTCGCCATGGGGATCACCAAGGTCATCACTAGATTCACCAAGGTCATCAGTGCAAGTGGGCTCAATTGTTTCTTCAAAGGCTCTCTTTGCTTCGTTATTTTCTTCATCGTTTCGAGCCCTCTTTCTTCCAACTGGACCATCCACTCGATTGAAAAGGGGGATACAATCGAAGACTGGCATGCAGGACGCAAGTCATTTGGTTTTACTTCTGGGTGCTGACGTTGTATGTGAACTCGATAGTTTTGAAGCAGGACCTCAGTTAGACACACTCTACATTTTCGTTTTGCAAAACTCGCTCGATAATTACCAGATGACATGAACTCGTGAGCTCATAACAAACTGCAAAGCGCGAACCACGGGAAACTAGGCCTTGGATTTGTTGGAAAATATTACGACGCTTTTCAAAAACAAACGTTTTGGAAATTTTAACGGTGAGAATTTCGAACGTGCTCGTTTCATGGTGTTTAAAAATACAGTAAATACAGCAAGCTAAGCAGGTTATAAATAAGTATTGTGTAAATGCATTTGCGATGCCTCTCATTTGTTTTTAACTCGCGTCACGTCAGGTAACTCATGTTTTGAAATTTTTGACTGAGAGAAATTTTCTTTATAATATTGGTGTTTTAACGTAAAAATACAAAGTAAATTAATTTTTTAATTTTAAAAAGCGATTCAATAGGAAAAAACGAAAATATTAGAAAGTATATTGAAAGTATTATAGTCAAAGAAGATAGCTGAAAGAAACAAAAATAATATCTACCAACGAAACAATAGCCAATACTTATTTATCAATATTTTTTTTGTGCGATGTTACTCTGAGTGTATATCCACACCGGGCAGCCTTGAAAAATGCCCGGCCACGGCGGGATTCGAACCTAGCTACGACCTTTGGAATACTAGCCCAATGCTCTTCCAACTGAGCTACGCGGTCAGGACGGTTCGAGTATGCGATATTTCGGAACTGAGTCTAGTTCCTTCGATATCAGTGTAATCTAATAATCATGAAATCTGCTGTGTTGGTGTAATGTACTCAGGTGAATAAGATGTTTGTGTGATGTTACTCTGAGTGTCCTGACCGCGTAGCTCAGTTGGAAGAGCATTGGGCTAGTATTCCAAAGGTCGTAGGTTCGAATCCCGCCGTAGCCAGGCATTTTTCAAGCCTGCCCGGTGTGGATATACACTCAGAGTAACATCACACAAACATCTTATTCACCTGAGTACATCACACCAACACAGCAGATTTCATGATTATTAGACAATACTTATTACATGTGATATTTATTCGCGAAAAAATATGATATCAACATTGACTTAATTGGGTAAACATAACGTTGATATAAGCAAACGTAACGTTGAGTGGAGGTCAACGTGACGTCGACTATTTGCAAACAACACAAAAACTCGGCGCGCGGCAAGTTTAATTGCAAATAGCATGCAGTAATATATACACTGGACTTCAATGATTACATACCCTAATATTAATTCCACCAAGTGAAGTGCAAGATACCAAAATCATTGAAGTTCACCTTATCACAACCCGCACACCCGATTACCTATATATACATGAACTTACGGTTACAGCTCAACAACCGGCCTCTGTAGCTCAGTTGGTTAGAGCGCTGCACCGGAATCGCAGGGCCGTAGGTTCAATTCCTACCAGAGGACCTTGTGCTGCATTTTTCGCAGTCGTTCCTGGTTAAGTCTTAAAATGTATATATGCTCACTTGGATTACAAAGCCTAACATTCTAATAGTAATATATACATCCCATTTTCGGACGTTGAGCGCGTGACCTTCCCGTCCTTCCGGCAAGGTTACACAATTTATTACTCACAGGTTCCTTTAAAAACAACTGTAGATGTTTCAAATTGAAAATATTGCCGTATTTTAAACGTTTGTTCGCGTTATTACAACGACTTCGCTTGTTTTCGGGAAATTAACAACTTTTCTATTGCACTGCTAATTGCTAAAAGATCAAGAAAAAATTTGTACCTGCACAAATGGAAAATGCGAGCGGATCGATCGATAAGGGATCGATCGATAACGCGCGGAGGCCTGGATGCGAGTCAATGATGCGTCCGACTATCAATGAGGAGTCCGACTGTCTACGGAAAAAAAAATTGCAGCGGCGCTCGCGCACTTTATCGAGGCCTGATTAACACTATACTAGCTGTATACAGACTTTACAGTATATATCGATGGCTATACTATATTAACAGTGTCTCACAGCAGCATGCCATATTTCACAAAATAAAAATCCTCTTGTATTTATATTATTATAAAGAACATCGTCATCGATCACAGTGAAGCAAATGACAATGTCACAAATATTCAAGCTGTTTATCATGCAAATTTATATTTATTATGCGGTGTCTATTGTATGGACTATTGTTTATAATATCAGAGAAATAGCCTGAGTTATGTACCGTATAACTAGTACGTAGAGTGTACTTGCATGTTATTCATTCGAGTAGCCGGCTGTTGAGTGTTGTGGTATTATTTTACCGTGGATTTGATAAAGGAGAGGTATATACTTCGACGTATTTCTTGATCGTTGAATTTCAGTGAAGCCAATCAGGAAATTACACACCACACGGTCTTTAATATTGCTACAAAGTTTACAATTAGCGATATTTCGGAAATCATAAGATCCCTCTTGTCGTTATTAAACAAATCTTTTGGGTCGAGTATCAGGATAGACTGGTCAATCTAGAAATATATTATCTTCATATCTTGTTTGTTTACCGCGACGTGTGATTTAATACTTCGACAAAGCGATCGACATGTAATATTGGATGGCACACTACAGGATTTATATACTCCTTAGAAGTTTCTTTCACATTACTATTAGCGCTCGAGGTTACAACATATTTTTAGTAGCCTATTAAACGATAGTGTGCTAATAGGCGTGCCTTTGCTTTGTTTATTTTTACATTTGACAGTATCGGCCACAATTCCCTTGCCACTCCTCTCTGAGTGTTTTTAAAACGCTAATTGAAAACACCCCAGATTCTGGGGAGTCACGTGACCAGCCCAACCAGGGTCTTTCCGCAGCTTGGGGCGTGCGAAGGTAAGAGCCTGGGTACGAGGTTGCATGTATGACTGTCTTGGCCCAAATCGCTATTATAGTTATTACTGATTGTAGTTCACGTTTGAAGTGGGCCTGAATCTGTGATAAAACTTTTTACGTTGCAAAAAAAGACACCTTTGGTAGCCTTAGCCTTAAATGTTGTCTTAAATCTAATCGTTACTTAGTGCCTAGCACCTACTGTACCACACCACTTCTCAACCTTGAATCATGATCCTCTTTGGCCCAAACTATAAAACGAAACCGTTCGAAACATTAAACTACTTCCGTTCGGGAAAATATCACAAGATTTTAACATTGAGATAATTATTATACTGTCGTATTGATCTAAAATTTTCTCTCTTCTAGTTGATCTGATGTAGACCAACCAACAAGCGTGTACAGTTACCATCGTTTTTTTTCATATAACCGGGAGATAAGGACTGGTTGTTGTTTTGATGGTACTTAAGTATATCGTAATGATAAAGGTGAGCTTTTCCCATTCTCATTCGTTCTTTTCATTCGTTATTGTACTAAACACAACATGTTCATCAAAAGAGAAAAATGACCTAGTATATACACCTTTCGGAATAGTCAGGAGGCGTCTTCGATCTGCTCAAATTGACTCTCGGGTATAATTGGAACAATTCCTCGGCATGAAAGACATCTTGTCAAGCAAATGAACGAGTGGTAGGCAAACCGTTTAATAGTGCTGTTCACTGAAACGAGACCTAATGTAAATAAGAGGATAAAACCAACACTACTGACAAGGATCGCTCTTTATTTACGGGTTATACAAGCACCTCCTAAAGTTACTTATTTTTTCGTTTAGCGCATATGTAACCCCCTCACTCACCCTATCATATTCTTTTATTAACTGCTGATGCTTAACTTTTTGTTGCATTGGCTGTTCTAAACATCTCTTACTGTGACTAATTGTTTTATTAGATTATACAGCGCGGTTATGGCAACTAATTATTTTACGAACGACGTTTCACTCCATTGTAAAAAATGTCACACGAAACTTGCCAAAAGAGAAATCGTGATGCTCGCAATAGTGCCGCCATCGCAGCAACATCTGGCAGTAAAAGAAGGAAAGGAAGACGAAGCTTACGCAAAGGTGGTAAAAGAAGAAAATTCTAAAGGAGGGAAAAGTGCGAGATATTGCCCGTTTATAATTCGTTGCCGAGAATGTGGGAATCATGTAGGCAATGTGACGTACGTCACCTCCAAATTGCTTGTTTGCTACAAAGTTGACAACCTTTATCTCTTCAATGGTGTGGAAAAAACGGAAATGAAGAAACTTAAGGTGATTGCCGGTTTTCTTCAAAACTTGGGAGTTGAAATGATCGAATATCTCCCATCAGAAGTGACTTGCCAGTCACTTCAGTCTAACGAGCCCATGAAGTACTGCGACATATCAGGCTTAACCTATATGTCTCATGATATTGACAGCTTGACATGTGAGGTCCCACGGAACTACCAGCGTGAACTTTTTCTGTCCGCCATGCGTGGAAATACACTTGTTTACCTCCCCACGGGCTCTGGTAAGACTTTAGTTGCAGCGATGGTGTTCGGTTGCATGAAGCAGCTTAACCCCGGAAAGTTCATGGTGTTTATTGTTGATCGCATACCACTGGCCTATCAACAAAGTGCGTATTTCAAGTCCCAGCTTCCTCATTTAAGAGTTGAGACTTTAACAGGTGAAATGGAACAGTTCAAGAAGAAAACCGTTCATCAAGCGCTGGCCAATAAAACGGTTGATATCTTAGTCCTTACTCATCAAATATTTCTCGATTCCCTCGCTGTGGGAAATTCCGCTATCCAACTTTTGGGCATTTCTGTCCTCGTCTTTGATGAAGCGCATCACTGCGCGGGTGGTCACCCTTACAATAAAATCATGAATGATTTTTATGAAAAAGTTACACCTGATTCTTTTAAACCTCTTGTTCTTGGATTGACTGCTTCACCAGCTGGGGAAGTAACAACAGAGAGAACTATCGAGAAGCTTCAAAAGCTATTGAAAAATCTACATTGCAATATCACAATGCCTGTTCAATCGGATGATCTGGTCGCTCACGTGAACGCGCCTAATACCTCTTACGACGAAGTGGAAACAACGGACGTACGTCAGATTGTTCTTGAAACGCTAATAATGGAACATATCAAAGATCTTCAAAGAAACCATATTGAATATACGCCAGGCTATCAACAAGCACTTGCGGGGCTTGTTGTATTTTCCAGTCATTTTAGAGGAGCTCTGAGAAATTTAATAGACAGGTGTCATGGGGACAATAGTCAAGTAAAAACCTTGATCATCGGTCAACATATGATGCGTCTGCTCAGCGTTATTGATATAAGTCGGGTTCTTTGTTACAAGGATGCATTGGTGTACCTGAATGATTGTATAAACAGCGTCATTCAAGCTACTTCTCCCTGTCAAATTGCTCTCAAGAAACTGATTGGAACAAAACACACATTTCTCGCACTTAAGAACCATGCTGCAGTAGGAGTTAAAGACGATTATCCCATATCTGACCGATACAGATGTCTTGAGGATCGGATACAGCAGTTTATTTGTCGAGTCGAAAAAGATCCAATTACTTCGAGAGGAATTATATTTGTCTGCATGCGCAAGACAGCTTACAAACTCTGTGAAAAACTCAGATCAAATTCACACGTATCCAGATTGCTGAATCCTGCTGTATTTGTAGGCCATGGAGATGGCAATTATGATGGAATGGCCTGGAAAGACGAGCAAGAAGTTCTTTTACGGGACTTTAAATCGGGACAAATTAAACTGCTTGTCAGTACAAGTGTCTTAGAAGAGGGCTTAGATGTTCCAATCTGCAATTTGGTCATCCGTTTTGAGGGTGCAGCAACTTTACGCTCTCTTGTACAGAGTCGTGGTCGTGCTTCTCGTCGACCTGGGAGCGAATTTGTTGTAATTTGTAGCGAAAAGGAGAAACATACAGCAATGTCTTTAGTAGATAAAGAAGAGAACATGAGATGTGCAGTTACTAATGTCATGGATAGCGAAGTTGCCAAATCGCAAGCTCTAGAATTTAAGTGTGAAATGAAACGGCCAGATCTGATCCGCCGTGAAGTTAAAGAAGTCGAAAATAGCCGAGACGTTAAGCGATATACACCAACCGTTACCGTTGTTGTGCAGGTTTTCGAGAGACAAGAAAGTCGTGAGCAAAAATTGAAAATTGTCACCAATAATTTGGACAGTGCGTTCAACGTTGAGTCCACAAGATTACTCCCTACTGGATCCTTATCTGGTTTAAGAGTCCAGGAGGACGACGAGTCGTCCCAAATTGCTTTAATATTAAAGCAAAAGGACGACATGCGCGACGAATTTCGATCCAAAGATGAGTTTATTTGCAATATTACAGAAGTGTGGTGTAATATGATGACTAATGAAGAACTGCTAAATATCTGGCTACATCCTTTTGTTCCACGAGCATCTCGCAAACTCATCGAGCCGTTCCATATATTACCAGCAACTTCCTTGTTTCTTGGCACTTTGGTCACTCGATGTCATTTCCAATATGAATGGCCATCCAAACCGGTCCTAAAGAAAGTTACAATGCGTTTCGACCACAGCTACAACATGTTGACCGTATTTTTTGTAAGACGAAGAAGAAATTACAAGTTTGAGATTCGGTACGACGAATTTGAAGACTTTGCTGTTGTCAATAGCAACACAACTAATGTTGAAATTATAAGATTATTCTTTTCCGTGAGACATCCTCCTAGGTTGTATCAACAAGTTGACGATGATGATGGTAATGATGTCGCTAATAATGGTAATGACGATGGTGACAACGATGACGATAATGACGGTGATAATAGTGTTCAAGATGAGGGATTTGACGTCAGCGACATGTCAGATAATGACTCTGAAAGTGAGAGTTTTTCTACTGATGATGAATACCCAGATGTCGTCCGAAATTTTCATAATCGCTCGGTACCCGACTATGCAGATGATGCTCTCTGGTGGGAAAGAGTAGTTGATGTTCAAGGCGGCGAGAAAGCATGGGGTGAATGCTTTACCTACTGCTTCACAATCCCACCAAAAGAGTCCACTCTTCTAAGAAGATTGCTAACCACACTTGATGGGAGATACGGAAAGAAAGCTTTTTATACCTGGGTGAAGAATACTTATGGAAGATTACCACAGATCAATATTCCTGATGAACTGGATTTCGACGTCAGTTATACCTTCGACAGCATTCTTACATCCCATCCTTCTGTTCGAGGAAGACTTGATGAATCGCGCCTTGTTGATCTACTAGGAAATCGAAATGCCAATGTTGTTGTGGCTTGTTTGGAGAAATTGCGTAAGGCGTTAGAAAGAAACCCATTTTGCGATCCCCAAAAGATCCTTGAACGGCTTTTAACTGGAGAAATTAAAGTTGAATCTAAGCAAATTCAAAATCAGGTCCCAAGTCACTGTGCTTTAATTAAACGAGTTGTAATCACTCCAACGAGAGTTCTTCTGTACCCTTCTGAGTTCATGGTAAAGAATCGCGTTCTTAGGCATTATGAAAGAGATGACTTCCTTTGCGTTGTTAGTATTCGAGAGGAGAACCTTTCCAAGCTTTCTACTGGAAGAGGCAGTATTGATCTACTTTTGGATAACATCAACCAAGTTTTAAACAACGGTTTGAGTATCGGAAGAAAGCCTTTTAACTTCTTAGCGTCTTCAAACAGTCAGCTTCGTAATCATAGCTGTTGGTTTGTGGGGCCCAGCATTCCACCGGAGGATGTGCGACGATGGATGGGAGACTTCACACATATAAGGTTAGTTACAGTTTACCTATACCGTTTAGTTCAGGTGTCGTGGTTTTGCAAACAAGGGTTGGTTGGTCACTTACTAAGATATCAATTACTAATTAGTATTAATTTTGCTAGGATATTAGCCGTACTAACCCATTGGAAGACGTTTTCAACACACATCTTAGTCATCCTGGATGTTTAATTCGTTCAGTATTATTTATATAATTTATTCTAGTGGGCAATGTTTATATTTTCCTTGTTCCATTATGATATAGTTTCGAACTAATCATCTGGTATTTATACTTGGCAAAGGTAGCACAAAACGTTAGTACCAGACGCCTTGTAATGTAAGCTAAATGTGTGGTTTTCACGAGATCGGCGGTCTAGAAAGCCAAATATCAGGGTTCAATTCCTGGTTCAGAAAACAATTTTTTATTGTTCTCTGCACTGTCAAACTAGTTTGGGAGATTAAAGATGTGGATTTTTGTCAACATGTTAAACGGTTAAACGTACCTGTATATAATGAAGCTGCTAAGTGTGGGCAATGGGATATTACAGGGATTAAATTACATGGATTTGCGTCATGATTTCAAAGAGGACTCCCTACGCCACAAATATCAGCTTAATTATGTGCGTGCGATATCCATTAAACCGACGTGACTCCCAAGAATGAACGATGCCGTCTCTTACTTACTCATAAAATACAAATCTGAATTGATTTCTCCGCATACAGTTTAGGGGGCAATGATGGCAAGTTGATTCGTTTTCCAAGCAGAATTTAGTTTATAATGTTGTTTGCGCAAATTTAATGTAACTGTTAAAATCAATACAAGTATCGTTAAAAGAAACTCTTTATTTTGCTTGCTATTGTTTAGATGTGTAGCGACTTTGATGGCTCGAATGGGTCAATGCTTTTCTACATCCCTGGATACCGCCGGCGTAGAAACGCCTAACGACGAAATCTATACCGAGGAAGATGACGTAATGACTTCTGACAAAGAGTATTGTTTTTCCGATGGAGTGGGTAGAATATCGGAGGAGCTTGCCGTAGAGGTGTGCAAACGTTTTCTTGTACGCAACAGAAGCATTATACCCCACAGCCTGAAATAAAAATACTTAAATTTTTGCTTTCAAGCAACCTGATGCATTTATGAGATTCATGCTATTTGTTCTAGAAGCAATAGTGCCAATGCCTTTCTATTACACAACCCTAAGCACCAGCCACTAAACCCTAAACGATTTGAAGTTGCTTTTTCACCATCTTAACCCTCACATTGCCACCACCACATAAAATATAGAAGCTTGTTGCAATCCCAATTGTAATTTGCGCGAGAAAAAATTATAAAAAATATATTAGATAGGACGATCTCCAACCCCCATTTTAACGTAATTGCGTGAAAACACCACACGTGATTCAGTGATTTAATTAACCTGTATCACGTTGATTGTTTAAGGTTGCACAGAATTTGGGGAAACCATTTACACCCTCTGCTTTTCAAGTACGATTCGCTGGTTATAAAGGTGTACTAGCATGCGATCCTACATTTGCGGGAAGGATGGCATCGTTTCGTCCAAGTATGAGGAAATTCGAGAGCAATCACCGCAGACTTGAAGTTACCCACACATCTCGGCCCCAGGCTGTTTTTCTAAACCAGCAGGTTATTATGCTTCTCTCTAACCTTGAAGTCCCAGATGAGGCGTTTATTGATCTACAAAAGGAAATGCTAGATAAATTGGCAAGTAAGTTTTGACGCGAATAAATTATTTTGGAATGTTCCTGATGGTTTTGACCAGGCTTTGGATTTTTTTTTAAAAGAACAATTTTAATTAGTGTATCTTGCACATTATTACAATAATTGTTCAATCTCAAATTACTGTACAGGTATGTTGGTAGAAGAAACTTATGCCATCGCGTTCTTGGGAAATGGATCCAAAATGGACATATCATATCGTACTTTGTCAAATGGTGGCGTACAGTTGACGACAGAGCCATTCTTTAAGTCTATGTTGGTTGCAATGCATAGGAATCACATTCATGAACTCCTTTCCCGCTCCAGAATTCTTCTACCAGCAGAAGGAGCACGGTTAATGATGGGTGTAATGGACGAGGAAGGTGTATTAAAACCTGGACAGGTGGGTTGTTTTGTAAACTTTTTCCTCTTATAAAAGCTAATAGTGAGGCAAAACAATTTTTAAAAATTTTCCCTACTACTGTATTTTTTCAATTGAAGGCTTCATTTCCCGTACCATAAGAATGTTTGAATAAGTTGTTCCAATTCTTTTGTTTTCTAAAACAGTCTTTAAGGGTGCTTTCCATTTAATGGCCTGACCGGTCAGACTCAAATTTTTGTCTCCGTGTCAATGGAAAGATCTGGTCTATGTTTCTCAAATATCTAGCGAAAATAGACCTCATTCTAATTTTATCTAATTTTTCGGTCAAACAGGTCCGAATCCCGAACGTTTTGTGTTCCATTCAACAATTTTTTGGTCTTGCCGTGTTTATGGAAAGCGGCCTAAAATAGATTCTGTATTTTCCTACTGTTTACCTCCTGATCATAGTTCCAGAAGGCACTCGTTATTACTTGTATCTCCTTAAGAAATGGAAGACGAGTGGCTTTTATCTTGTTATAATGAACGACAGGAATGTAGAGATAACACGAGTGTTTTACACCCTTTTCGAGGTAGTCTGCGAGCAGGCTCTTAAGGTGAATTGATAGCCTGCGCTGATGATATACAATTTTGACTGTCTGCCCCGTAACGTTCGTTTTTCCAAATATGGAATGTCTATCGTTATATGGTGTTGTTTACAACTTTCGTGCAAACTAAATTTAAACCGTACAGTTTATACTGTTTTTCGAAATATAAGATATCAAGCAAAAGTTTAAATGTTAATTTAAATACTGTATACTCAATACAAAACATTTCGTGCTTTGAGATAAGATGGCCAAGACCAATTTGATCAGTTAATGTGTTTTTTATCCATATAGTGCTTCAGCAGTTGACATATATAGAGCTCAGCGGAAACATATAAATTATAGCATCTGGCCAATGAGAATTTCGCGTCCCGATTCGAGATGCAGATATTCAAAATTGTATGCCATCAGTGCAGGCTCTCAATTCACCTTGGGAGCCTGTTCGCAGGCTGTTTTCGAGGGATTATCACGCTACAGGAGCACGATACATTTTTCCATTTCTGTTATAAGAGAAGAATATATTAAACATTATAAGCAACAACAACAACATTATAATTGAATTTATTTTTGTAATTTTAATTGAAATTCTTCTAACATGTAATCAGTGATGTCATTCGCATACTTTTGTTCGTCATTTAGGAACCACGTTGAATTCTTTCCCGTAATTTCTAGAGAGGAATTTATTCAGTTGTTGTACCAAAATTTACCTAATTATGCTTTCCGTATCCCCTGAGCTCTCTTCCAGACGTTTTTTATGAACAACGAAATCTAATGTAATATAGATCAACTGCGAGTAACTGCCTTAACGTGTTTATAGTACTACACATAAATCTGTATAACGGCGGTTCCCTACTTTTGGTTACCACTGCCGATTTGTATTGACATACATTTCCTTTTATCAAATCAGTGGGCGATACGGTCGTATAAGATTGAATTCCCTAAATCTATTATTTTTAAGGTTTTCGTGCAATATTCTGCGGTTTCGAAAGATGAAGAACACGAATTCAACCTGGATGATAAAAGAATTCTCACCGGTGTAGTTGTTGTCACAAGGAATCCATGCTTACATCCGGGTGATGTTCGCCAGTTGCAGGCTGTGAATGCTCCGAGCCTCAGTCACCTGGTTGATTGTATTGTGTTTCCACGACTTGGATTGCGTCCGCATCCGAACGAGATGTCAGGTAAAACTAACATGTCGACAGGGATTGTATTTCCAACAATATACCAAAATTGTTGCCAAGCTCGCAATCTGGTGTTACAGTTATACTATCCATATCATATCATATCAAGAATAATTTGTTATCAAGTTTTTGAAATTTTCATGGTTTATATTTTGATATATCAGTTTTTGCAATTAGACGTTCAGCTGGGCCCAGATGTGCAGTATTGATATAATGCCAGCAGGTCGATTTCTTCACGTTTAACACTAGCAAACATCTCTGTAGTTGTTCTTGAAGAAATTCAAATTAGTTTTTCACTAGAACTTTAACAACTAGGGAAAACGTCAAATGGATATCTGGCGCTATCCAATACAAAAGAAGTTAGTTTAGTATACATTACCCGAAATTAGCAACAAAATGTGACTACATAGGCTAAAACCTTATAAGCATATTATGGCAACCCTGCACTGTTTCCCGACCTCGTCGTCAACAAAGCAGTGATTTTCTAACGTTTTCGTAGCCTATTTATTCAAGTCGAGTATTTCTACAACCGACAAAGTCATGTTCAAAATAATCAACGTTTAATCAACTCCGTACCACTTCCTTTGACATTTTTGAAGCTGTGTGATGAAACAATCGAGAACTTAGAGAGTAATCTATATCATGAATATGAAAGGCTAGGTCGTGGACAATATAAATACACCACGAAAACGTTTCAAACGACTGCTTTATTGATCGCGAGGTCGTATTGCCATGATGTCAAGTTAAAATGTTCCATATATGTTCTCTGTTAAACATGAAAGGCCATGATTGTATAGGTGATATCCAAATTACTATACAAGCGGTGGCCATTTCGTCGTTAATTTCTGGTAATGAATGTGGAAGGGATTTCATTATTTGCAAGTACACGTCTTTCATAACAGCGTGCACTACCATCTAGAATAAAGTTAGTTTTCTTCATTGAAAATCAATATGTCCAAAGACTTTATTTTAATAATACTTAATTATTTTAATTAATTCAGGTGGCGACTTAGACGGTGATTTGTACTTTGTGTGCTGGAAACAAAGTCTCTTGCCTAATAAGCCAGATTATCAACCGATGGATTACAAAGCATTACCGAAGAAAGAAGAAACAGAACCAATCACATCTTCCCACATGACTAAGTTTATAGTCGATTATATCCGGTCGGATCAACTAGGAGTTATTGATAATACACACAAAGCACTGGCTGACCAAGAAGAAGAGGGAGTTCAATCTGATATATGTCTTCATCTCGCAGAGATCCATTCATTGGCAGTGGATGCTCCTAAAACTGGTATGTGGCCCAAAATGCCAAAGACAAACCTTAAAAAGTACCCTGACTTCATGATGAAATCGGACAAACAAAGTTATCCTTCAGAAAATGTGCTGGGAAAGCTTTATCGGCGCTGTCAGAAGTTTAAAGACACGACCTCCGAAAACTGTAACCAAAAAATGCGAATAGACAAATCATTTCTCTTGCCAGGGAGAGACAGGTATCTTCGCAATGCAAAAGTAGTGTATCAGAAATATCGTGAGAAGATGGAGGCGTTGATGCGTCTATATGGTATTCATTCTGAGGCAGAAATATTTACAGGTTGCTTCTTAAAGCTTCGAAATCGTTTGCCTAAGGAAAAACCAAAGATTGCAGAAATCGTAAGCGAGATAGTTGTTGGAATTCGTAGTGAGTTCCGACGTGAGTTCTTTGACGAGTTTGGTATGAGTGAACAGCGATTAACCAAAGATGCAAAAATATCAAAAGAGGTAATTCCATTGTCATTTAGTATAAATGTTTATTAGCTTTTGTAAATTCTAATTGGCATAAATACCTAAATAGCATAAATAGCAATTAAAATAAAGTGTACGGCACCTGAACTATTCAACATCCTGCTTGACAGTGCTTCTAAATCCATAAATACATTTACATATTATGCACATAGTGTATGTTTTCAAAATCCGCCGTATTTATTTACATTATAGAACCCATTGTTTCGCGGTTCACACGCAATTTACGTCGGTAATTTTCACTAATAATAAGAGAGTGAGATCAAAGTGGGTGTTGTCACTCGCCAACCAAATTAACTGTCTAGGTTCTGTACCACGTGACCTGTTCAAATCGTTCCGAGCGCGTGGAATCTTATGCCATCATAACAGCCTCGATAACATGTTCTGGGACATATAAGGAAGTTGGGGGCACGTTTATGCCACATATGGAAGCATGGTTTCCTCTCGCTTCGAACGACGAAATAATTGGATGATCCTATCCAGCTCTTATTATTAGTGAAAAACACCGACGTAGAAACCATTCTTGGGTTATTTTTGTTTAATATCAATTAGTAGCTACGATCTTGTCATGTTTTCTGTACGTAGTGATAGAAACAATAGATAGCTTTGGGAAAGAGTTATTGCATTCAGGTTTATACGGTTGTGCTAAACCAATGTTTTCTGCACAATATAGGTTTATCTGAAAGCGTCGGCCTGGTACACAGCCACTTACATATGCGAAGAAAACTGGGAACAACTTCAGGAGAAGCGTTTACTTGGCCTTCCTTGGATTGTAGATGACGTCATGTCCTTTATAAAGTGTCAACAACAACCCCCACTTTTCATTCAAAGCTTGGACGTTAATGCTGCCGTCGGTGAGAGTCTTGTGAGATTGTTCGATGAAGAAAAGACGCAGTTGCTTGAACAGATAAAGGAGAGAATAAGGGTAAAGAATTGGGTTGAAGCTCATCTACAGTCGTTTAAGCAAAACCTCTCTATTTATTTCTCTGGAATATCGCGAACGTTGCTATTCCACCATAATTCAAATATAGAACTCTGCGTCCTTTCTAACGAAGACTGCCGTACAAGCAAGGACATCAAAGCTGAAAGGAGCATTCTTGAACAGCTCGGGTGTCAATTGAAGGCTAAAGCTGATGTCAAATATAAAGCTGGAGATACAGAGATGGAACATCTCTTTTATGAAGTTCGTTTACAAAACACGGAAAATTTTGCGGTAAGAATATGGCATGTTTAATAAATTTGATTTTGATTTTTTTTTAATTTCTCTTGTTTTGGATGCGCGCGCGTTAATTGGAATCACTTCACAACGTTTGAAATGACGTGGTTGATGTGCCGTTTAATTAAATTTTAAATGACGCGAGCCAACAGATCACGACACTTTTGTATATAATTCAGCCAGGTGTTATGGCTGCGATGTAACTTTTAATAAACCTATCTACCTACCTCTCTCATTTATCTACTGGTGGTTTGTATCCAATTATCATTAATCTGGACCTAGGATTTCCCAGAATAAAAGCAGTATGACAGTATGGATGTGTACGTTTGTAGACTCTTACTAAAAAATGAAATTGACTATATTTCTTCCATGACCGGGTTCCTTTATATAGGATTTTCCTGGAAAACATAATTTTTTGTTGTTCTATCTTGGATAGTAATTGTCTTCATGTTCGCCTACATGTAGCGATAAAGATGACTGAGATACTATATTAGGCCTAGAGTATGGGGAAAACGTTGTGCTCGAACTTTCTCGTTAAACAATTTCCACATGCGTCATACAGTACATTCATTCTTCCCCAGATCACAATTTACAAGACTTGAGAGAATCCTCCCGTATAGGAAAGATTAAATAGATTTTTCTGATATATAGTACTTGTTCCTTTGTAAAATTTGAAACTCAAAGAAACCGATTATTACTCGCTGGGGCACTCGTCCAGACGAATATAGGTTTCGGCATGCATTTTTCTTAGATCGTCGATAGCCACAAAATAGAATATTAATGAGCTGCCTAATTTTCCCCCCAATTATCTATAAGGCTCCTGCCAATTTTACCCAAATTATCCATAAATAACCCTGCATTTTGAGGAAAATTCGGGAAAATTGAACAGTTTTACAAGGAATTTCGACATGGAAACAGCAATCTTCGCATATCGCAAGGTGCGTTTGGCTGCGCTGCTTTAAGGACCTGTCACACTATTGCGTATCGTACTAGCGTATGTCAGCGTATGAAAAATATCACTCATACGCCGGTATACGCTGGCATACGCTAGGGGTACGTTAGCAGCCTCGTACCCAGGCGCAATTAACTAAAAATAGGCACACTACAGTGCTTTTATATAGATCAGTGGCTAAATTGAGTGAGCGCGCGGGGGTGCTTGGGGAGGACGCAGGAAACGAAGCGCCTGGGAGAATATGTAACAAACATGGCGGACATGAGAATGCAAATGAGGAAATCAGTGCTGTACTATTTGCCCATTGAACGTTACATTTGGGAAAGATTTTATGCCCAAATGATCACTGCGTTGTAATAAGGATTTTTCCTTGAAAACGGTATTATTTATCATTTTAGCTGGCGACTTTCCTTTCGAAATTAGAAAGCCTGCTGGAGTGCTGGTCATGAGAGAACTCGAGTTCATTGAACATTAAAAAAAAGATTTATTTTTAATGGTTGAAAATATATGTCTGGTGTTAGATGCAAATCATGAACATACTGCCTTTTTGCAGTTCGATAGAAATGTATTCAAGCAAAGAAAC
>CACRXK020010854.1:0-17088 GCA_902702795.2 Paramuricea clavata | reverse complement strand
TCTATTACACTAGTGCTAAATAACTAAAGGAAGCCAGTTATAACGTACCCATGTATGAATTTCAATTCGTATTAAGTGCAATGACAACAGACATAGCTATACACAATGTTTCTAGACAATGCCAATCTAACATTCATGTCTTTTTATCAGCCTAGGGAGAAAAAACAACTTTTAACATGACAATGTTTTCTGATAAGTTTTGATGATCCTTAAAGCAACGGATACATGGGCAATATTTTCTGGTGAAAATGCAATGGTGCTAAAAGTGTTCAGATAAATCAACTGTGACTGCTTGTGTTTGGTCTGTGAAAAAGGCAGATATCCAACCCAATAGCAAATGGAATATCCAATTGTTTTAATTCAGAAATTAAGATATTGTGATCTAATAAGTCAATAATATTGTAATAGTAATAATAATAACTAAAAATTGCAGCGTGGCTGCAATTTTTTGTTATTGTGGTGTTCTATTCGTTGAACTTTTTACTTTCAGATGCAC
Organism: Paramuricea clavata; assembly: GCA_902702795.2. Classification (NCBI taxonomy): domain Eukaryota; kingdom Metazoa; phylum Cnidaria; class Anthozoa; order Malacalcyonacea; family Plexauridae; genus Paramuricea; species Paramuricea clavata. Next base: position 16,592 of record CACRXK020010854.1, on the reverse strand, counting down.
ATTTCCATCATAAAATTAGTAAAAGCACACACATGGTATGAACCGTATGATCACTACGATGTATAATGAAAAACACAATACAGCAGTGTTTAACTATAACTCTAAACTAGCATGTGGAGCTCGAGCAATAAAGCGATTGCTTTTTTTAAAACAGCGGTTTCAAATTATCCTCCTTGATACTTCATGTGAGAATGTGAGAATCATCAACATGGTTACAAAAACATGGCGCATTTGTCCATACTTCAATTCAGCCACATTCAACATGTTTTCGATTGGGGAAAATATAAAAACATACACCATATGTAAAGTAAACAGCAGATGACAACAATTCGAAGTATTCAAGAAATATTACAAAACATGTAAATTGCTATTTAAAGAAAATATGCGGCCGCCTGGCTAACACCCTGAAACTAGGCATCATTGCCAACAGTTACTATATCCGCCAGGGATGAATTTCCTGGGGGGGGGGGCGGATGATGAATGAAATACAGTAATTTGAATACTAACATGTTGATAAGCGAACTGTGAACAACAATTATAATTCAAATACAATAGTGAAGCAAGACTAGCAATCAGTGCCTTGCTGCAGTGTCTACAAGGCTACAACTAGGTGAACTAGCTACTCAGTAACTCAGTTGTACACTTGCACCGCATGGAGGCTGTTTTGCCAAATTGCCAGAATACAGACCCCCCCCCCCTCTCCTTACTAGACCATGCTGGTCCATCCCTGATTCCCTGATATCCGCCACTCAGTGACGTGATTGTGTCTTCATTAATTGTCTATTACTCAAGTGCTAAATAATTAAAGTAAACCAGTTATAACATACCCATGCATGAATTTGAATTTGTTTTGAGTGTAATGACAACAGACATAGCTACAGTATACATGTTTCTAGACAATGCCAATCCAACATTCATGTCTTTTTATCAGCCTAGGGAGAAGAAACAACTTTTAATATGGCAATGTTTTCTGATGAGTTTTGATATTCTTTAAAGGGACGGATACATCATACTTGGGCAATATTTTCTACTGAAAATGCAATGGTGGTAAAATTGATGCATTGCGATATACTATACAAGATGGCAAAATTAAATATGCTTTCAAGAAATGCAACAATTGTATTCAACAATGTATACTTTCAGTTGGTGATATTTAGAAAAGTTTAAGACTTCAAGCTTGGGCATGGTTTTGCAAATTGACTGATTACATTTGTCAGTTGATCAGGGACTTCCGTCGTGCAATCAGCTTTGGTAGCACAGTCATCAGAGCAACCACCTTTCACCTCTGAGATTGTGGGTTCAATTCTCGCAATCGACTCATGTGAACAGAGTCAGTCAACGCTCTCCCGATTGAAAGTCGTGGGTTTTCTCCGGGTGCTCGAGTTTCCTCCCACAGGGAAAGTTGACAGGGTGGGTTAGGATAAACATAGTTAGGAAAATAATATTACAACTGTTGTAAAGATAATTAGTCCAGGCTTAGTAGACAAGTAAGCGTAATACTTGATGAACAATCCGTCACTTGAGCTGAATAATAAATATATGTATGTGTGTATGATCAGCAATATCAAAACCTCTTCTGGGTAAGTGCTACTAAATATTCGAGCACAAACTGCACAGTTACTACCAATAATGCAAATTAGGCATCATTACCTACAGTTACTATATCCACCAGGGTATGATTTACCGGGGGGATGCTACAGTAATTTGGGTACTAACATGATGATAAGCAAACTGTGAACAACAATTACAATTCAAATACAGCAGTCAAGCAAGACTAGTGACTAGTGCCTTGCTGCAGTGTCTGGTTATTGTCTATTACACCAGTGCTAAATTAAGGAAGCAAGTTAATAACATACCCATGCATGAATTTCAATACACAATGTCTCTAGACAACGCCAATCCACCATTCATGTCCTTTCATCTTGTATTCATTGTGCTTTTAGACTAAACAAGCCTAGGGAGAATAAACAACTTTGAATGACAATATTTCTGGTGACAATGTAATGGTGCGCAAAAACATCCAAACCAGCCCCGTTCACATGCCTAAAACTATTCGACTTTTATTGTAATACTGAAACCACTTTTGAAAAAAAAAACACAAAAAAACTTGGAAGTTTCGCGCGAAAGCGCGTTGTCGGGAAGCTTATAGCGGACACTGGCACAAACTGTTCGAGATTATATTACAGAACACTATGAAAAGTATACAACATTCAATCGGCGGATACGTCCCCTGTCTATTTCAATCAAACATTCAAGCCATGTTGTTTGCACTATATCTCGTCAAGTTGGCTGTTTTCATCCTCACATTGCGACAGGGGGGTCCAATAAGAGTTATGATTGAAATTATATTGTATTTATTTTTAAAAACATACTTCTTGAATCCCTTGATCGTCGATTATAACCTTTTAAACGGCTCGGAGTCATTATACTATCACTCTACATGACGTTTCACGAAGCGCGGATGACCGCGGACATGTAAGGAAGGCGGGCGCGATAAAAGCATGACATACACACCAAAATAATACAGGGTGTAGAAACACCTTTAGAAATCAAGCTATTGCTTTTATACACAACATTTTATGCCCTTGGGAATTTAAAATAGCTTCTGATCGTATGAAGGAGCATAACTGCATAAAACGTTGTCCAACAAATTAAAGTTTCAAATTTTGTCATGCACGTATAATAAATCACTTCTGTCCTGTTTTATAGTGTTATGTATTCAAATTTCAACAATAACTTGATTTTATACCCTGTAGAAGAACGCGTAAAGAATTCTGACAAACGAGTTTTTCTGGAGACGTGACAGGTTGAACACTGAACAATAATGCGATCAACGAAAGAAAAGAATTCCCCGCCAATTTATACATTCCATAATTACAATCTTGTAGAGACATTAGTAGTGCACTGCGAGTTGTTTTTCAAGACATGTATGTAAAAATATAGCGTCTTTAATTTTATTGCTGAAGAAAACTGACAGTTTGCACTTTGCAGTCGAAATTTCAATTTCATCAACTTTTTAATAATCTTTATTACTAACTTTTTAATCTCAGTATCGTATCACGTTTACAGCTGTCTTGGTAGCACATTAGAGTGATGGTCATTTGAGAAGCGCATGCAGACATTGCGTTTGCCACAGCTAGAAATATGAATAACAAATCACTCATGTTTTCGTTCGCTACACTGGTTTTTATAAATAAATACAAAGCCCACTCGATTACATTCACGATACGACGTTTCTAGTGTCTTCATCATTATTTAATATACTATTGATATCAAAAATATATCGGCTGATATACTGACTGTTTAAAATATACAAATACTATCAAAATTATATCAGATAGGTTTAGTGAAAATTGACGACTTTGTAAAAATTGAGCTAGGTGTAAGTCGCGCAAGTGAAAGCTTGGTAAAGTAACTGATATAGCAAATGGATATTTAATAAAATGATTACGACACACAATAGAAGTTATTGAATGTGTTATTTTGAATTACCTTCCCCACTTCATTCTTGGACAAATGCAAAATATATAAGCATTCGCCTTGCGCGTTCACATCACTAATTCACTTGTCTGAGATGTCTCATCTTTCAAGTTACAATATTCATTTGTGTATTGAATACCACGTAGGCGCTTCATTTCAAACAATCTTTCATAAAGTGTGAGGATGGCTTTCTTGTTTTCTCTGTAGTTCGTTATATTTTGCTCAATTTAATATTGTTCTGCCCGAGCTTGAAATCCTTGCGCGTGTGTGTGCGTGGCGTATTTTTAACAATCAATCACTGGCAAACATCCAATTGCACTGTGCGCCAATCAAATCACTTGTAGTGGTCGTGAATCTAATCACGTGTATTGTGCGCCAATCAAATCTTTTGTAGTAGAGAGTCGAACTTATGTATCAGTGGGTTGAACTTATATTCTGACAGTTGAACTTATATTCTGAGGTAAAAGGCCTAAATGTTGTAAAAGGAAGTTGAGAATGTTAAAAGGCTTGTGTAGAAGTCTCCCCATTATATCGGAGACATGTTTCACGACTACCAAAGGAAATCCCCTATAACCATTTGCAAACTAGCATTAATGTATATAGGTATTCTTTTTATCCAAGAACTATTATTGCGTCGAACAATATCCCACTGACAATGTCAATTAAGGGCCTGTTCATTTGATCCCGCTTACCGGGACGTCTCGCTTACCGAGACGAATATTTCCGTGCGTTCATATGGAGTATTTCGTCCCGCTTGCCGAGATGAAATTACATTGTAGTTCTATAATTAGCGTATGCAAAACTTCTACATTTCAGTCAAGCAACACAAATACTTGGCGATTTTCAGTGTTTTTCTTCGTTTATTTACAAGAAAAAGTATTGCTTCAGGTGGTTATTTAATACTTGTTTACAAAACAAACATAAAACCAAGTAAAAAGTGTTAAATTAAACCGGCAAGACTTGTTTCACTTCATCCCGGTAAGCGGGCTGGCGTGTTCATATGGAAAAATTTTCATCCCGCCTACCTATGATCTCGGCAAATTCAAACGAGATCTCGGCAAGCGGGCCAGCTCGCTTTCTCATATGAACACAATGCAAAATTTTATAGGAAAATAGATAGGCGGCGAGATCATCGGTAAGCGAGACGTCCCGGTAAGCGGGATCATATGAACAGGCCCTAAATGAGTAATCTTAGTAGTTTTTCTGTTTTTAAGGAGAAGAAAGCAATTGCTTTCGTGAGATCGTAAATTACTATAGTAAGCACATTCTGTATATTACCGTATTCTTGTAAATAGAGTTATATTTCTATATCTCCTGGTATGGTGTAAACTGTTTGAGGAGTACTTGATTAAGAGGAATTTTCTTGTATATGTTACGTAACACGCGCTCAAAACTAATGGTAATGCGTATAATATATCGCTTGAGGTTATGACTAAATTCAAAATTATTATTTTTCGTTACGTTTCTCAATCGGCAAACAAACTTAAAAAGTATGTTTCGTGCTTTATCTGTAAAATAATGCCAAAATGAAGAGATTTTAGATGATACGCCAAAGAGAAACTGATGTCTGAAATTCAGTAAGTTTTGCTTATATGGCTATAAATATGGCGTCAATTTTAAAGCATCATTGATATTTGTACTTTAATTGACAATTTTTAACTGTTATTTTATGTTTCTCAACCGGTAGATGCATTTAAAAGGTAGTTAACTCTATAAACTAGAGAATAAAGCTAAAACAAAGTAATTTTGAGAGGAACGCCAAAAAGATTTTAGGTTTTGAACACTTTTCATTGCAAATACGTGACATTGAAAAAAATTGCCTCTTAAAGATTAAAGATTCTTAGGTAGTGATATTATATTATGCTGCTGATTGATACAACTACATGAAAAACACAAGGAGAACATCGTGATTTCTCGAAACTCGCTCGAAACGTTCTCCTTGTATTTTTCACGTAGTTGCATCCCTTTCAATCTGAAGCTTCGAACTTGCGCTTTCAAAAATAATTTCTGACAATTCATTTGAATGAACACAAATAGAAGTTATTATTTAATCATCCACCTCAAACTTGAAGTCTGATGTCCGTCAAGCACACAGTTAAAACTCTCACATCTTCTCAATTCTCCCAAATTGTGGCAATTGATACACCAGGCGGAAATCTTAGTTTAAAGATAAAGAGCAGAGCCCAGCAAATAACTTTAAAACCAAACATATTATAAAAGTAAAAAATATTAGCTAACGTTTCGTATTTTTACTTTTAATTTGTTTGGTTTTAAAGTTATTTTTTGTTATGTCATGACTGTATCAGACTTGTTACATGTAGTTAGAACAACCTTGTGACAAGTCTGATAATGGCATAAAGCTTGTTACAAGTTTTTTTCTGTGTTGGTGTAATGTACTCAGGGGAATATGATGCTTGTGATGCTACTCTGAGTCGGTATATCCACACCGGGCAAGCTTGAAAAATATGCCGGACAACGGTGGGAATCAAACCTACGACCTTTGGAATACTAGCCCAGCTCTGCCAACTGAGCTACGCGGTCAGGTCGGTTCGAGTATGTGATATTTCGGAACAGAATCTAGTTCCTACGATATCAATGCAATCTAGTAATCATGATTTTTTCTGTGTTGGTGTAATGCACTCAGATGAATATGATGCTTGTGATATTACTCTGAGTGTAGTTCCACACAGGGCAAGAATAAATCATGATTGCTAGATTACATTGATTTCGAAGGAAATAGATTCTGTCCCGAAATATCACTCGAACCGATCTGACCGCGTAGCTCTGTTGGCAGAGCATTGGACTAGTATTCCAAAGGTCGTAGGTTCCATTCCCACCGTGGTCGGGCATATTTTTCAAGCTTGCCCGGTGTGGATATACACTCACAGTAACATCACAAGCATCATTGTTACAAGTTGTTAACAACATGTTCCAAAAATTGTTACAACAACTCGGAACAAGTAGTGCAAACACCACTTGTCGACAGTTTGTGAATAGCTCGAGTAAACAATCGCCCATTATAATTGCTCAATGCTCCCAAGAATAAACGTCTGAGCAACAAGCCGAGAAATTCCATAATGATGACATTTTACTGCTACGAATTGGGTAGTCAGGGGATTTGATTGGTTCAGATGGTCACGTGTTAATTAATATTTATTTGTCTCGCGAGACTGCTAGACATGTGTGGGATTACTGCGGGCAGCAGAACTTCATTGTAGCATACATCAGGATTGGGAATATCAGTCCCAGAGATGGAAAAAAATATCAGAACCTGGGAGTTCCCAGAAAGTATTTGGGATCTACAGTTTTGCAGAAATTTTCACACACATTTTTTTATGTTTGATAACAAATTCTCAATTCAATTGAATATCTAAATAGTGTTTTTGACTTTCACTAAAAAGGTAATGACAGTTTTTGGTGATTGATATTAAATTAATATTCTATCGTATGTACACTATCATACTACTTAGATGGATGCACTTATGCTTGCATATATCTAAGGTCATACCAGGCCGGCTAGTAATCCAATAATCTGTAGACAATCGGCAGCATTATCTATATTTCAGACTATCTAAAACCGATTATTGAGAAAATATGCACTTTAAAAATGATGTGCAATGCATATTGATACACAATACAATACAATACTTTATTGACAACTGCAGCAGGGGCTTTTCAGTGACAATGTTACAATATACAATTACTTTATGGTTTCCGTGTTTGGATGGCCTGATCCAAACACGCGGGAATGTTGCGAGAGTTAAGAAAAGCGAGCGAAACACGAGCCGAAGGCGAGTGATTTTGCCCGCTTTTCTTAACTCAAGCAACATTCCCAAGTGTTTGGATCAGGCCATCCAAACACGGAAACCATAAAGTAATTGTTTTATAAAATAACAACAACACGATAGTCTTCCGTGTTTGGATGGCCTGATCCAAACACGGGTTTCGACCAATCAGAACACGCGTTATATACATGTTATTTTATAATATTAAATACATGCTGTGTTTAAATTAATGTGTGAAGCGTGCCATTTATGACCAGTTTGACGATCTTTGATTACAGTAACATGTTACATTGGAAATTATCGCTAAAAATCAACATGAATGACGTTACTTTACTCGGTCGACTGATATTATGACGTCATTATAAAATCGGTATCGGTATCAGGTAGATTGGGGCATTAATAATCGGTAGTAATACCTACAGTACAGGTAACATTCTTTCTATTTGTTAGAGTTTTTCCTCTGAATTCCTCCTTTTATCCAAATGTTTACAATTATATTTATCTTTCCTGGGGAAAATTATCTGGGAGAAATGGGAGCCGTCATCCAATACTTTTTCCACCCTGCTTAAAGGGTTAAGCTTCATAGACATGCATGGACAGGTGTTACATAATGTGTTGTGCCCCGCAGTAACAGCATATTGCAGCTTAGCCATGACGGATATCTCAAATGTGAGCTTCCAGTGACAAACATGCAGAGTTTTGGAACTACCCAATAAATATAAGCAAGGAAATATTACGTTTTGTTCAATCTATCCTTTAAGTTAACAAACACCTTGGTGATGAATATCGATAACCAATCAAAATTGTTCCAAAAATATTCCTCTTCATTTAAGTATCTAGAAATCAATAAACAATTGAAAGTTAAAGTTAAATACAAAGTACTAAGTACTGCGTATACTTGAATGTGCCAGTGTAAGTAGCAATGATAACAAGACAAGTCAAGATTTGACATTTTGAGAAACGTCAAAGTTCTGCTTGTAATTTTCTGCTATTATTTTGTTTTTTTGTATCTCACTAACTTTTGTGCTACCAGGTGGCTACTAGTGCATGCAATGCCTCAATCCCTTAAACAGATTGTTTTTGTTTTCAGATAGGAAACAATAAAATTGCACATAGTTATACCATCTACTATGACATATAAAACTAAACAAATGGCAAATTATTGCCTTAGTATAAATTACAAGATTACAGGATGGTAATGAATACCAATTTCACCCACAGTCCACCTTTCCCCTTAGGAATGAACATTGATAGATCATGAGCCCCAGCAGATTATACTGTGCAGTGCATTGAAATGCTACATTCTCTACTGGCATGAAGCTCACTCTCAGTACAAATGAGCTCCAATAAGGTGCGTATTACAGCGCTATATATGTCACTACATGTAGACTGTTGCAGTATTTGAAAAGAAATGGAAACCGATACTGGAAAAAATACTGATAATACCAATTTATCACATACTTGTACCTTTATCAGGTAGGAAGCAGCGGGACATAAAAACGATATCGTCCCGGATATCGTTTTTTGTCCCGGATATCGTTTTTTGTCCCGCGCCTCGATATACAACTATATCATATGAGTCAAAGAACCAGTTCGAAGTTCTCAGCGTTAGTGACCACGAAGAAGAAGTAAACAAATCTGCATCAGATCTGGATCAATCCTCTGCTAGACATCATAACACAGATATATCAGCCAAACATGGAGACAAGCCAAGGCAAAGCGGAGACAAACCAAACCAACGCCGAAGCGGGCAAAATAGTCGAAAGATCGAAAGACGCCAGCAATCCAAAGGAAACATACAAGATCGTCAATCAAATTTGGACGAACGGAAAGATAAAAGCGAACCCAAAGCGACAAAACAAAGGCAACCTAACATTGTAATCTTAGGGGATTCAATGTTAAAACATTTGAATCCCCGACGAATTCAGCAAGGAATTGACCAAAAGATATCAATAAAAACCTTTCCTGGAGCTGGTGTTGACGAAATGACCCACTATGTTAAACCGACGCTCCAAAAGAAACCAAAGCATATTATCCTGCACATAGGTACTAATGACCTGCAAACGAAATCGCCAGATGCGTTAATTAAAGCTGTAACAAAACTTGGAGAGGCTATAACGCAAGAAATAAGTGGTATTGAACTTACGCTGTCGGAAGTCATCACAAGAACCGACGATTTGCAACTTGCTGATAAGGTAAACATTTACAATAATAAATTAGACAATCTATGTACTGAACGCAATTGGGGATTTATTACACATAAAAGTATCACTAAGACTCATTTAAATAACTATGGTTTGCACTTAAACCAAAGAGGAACAACTGCACTGGCAAGAAACATAAAACAGTTTTTAAAAAATCAATCCTTAAATTGAAATCAAGCCGCGGTCAAGAATACTAATAGTAATAAGCATACAGATCGATTAAAGGGATTCAAGATCGCTCATTTAAATGTACGAAGCTTAATCAAGCATATCGATGAACTAAGGCTGTATCTTTATAAACAACAATTTGAAATAATTAGCGTTAACGAAACCATGCTTGACCTGTCTATCTCAAATCAAGAGATCAAAATTAATGGTTATGATATTGTGAGAAAAGACAGGAATAGGCATGGTGGTGGAGTCGCAATATACATAAGAACCTCAATAAACTTCATAATAAGAGACGATTTAACTGACGATAATCTCGAAACAATTACACTTGAAATTTCAAAACCAAAATCCAAACCATTCTTAATTAATAGTTGGTATAAACCACCCAATACAACACTTGAAATATTCAATGCATTCGAGGATTTAGTTACTCGAATGGACTCTGAAAACAAGGAAATAATTTTACTTGGAGATTACAACTGCGATTGGTCTCACTTGGATAGTAACAGCGCTAACGCTCACACAAACAAGCTTGCTGGAATTGCACAGACATTCCAATTTCAACAATTAATTAGTGAACCAACGCGAATTACAGCTAATAGTAAAACCTTAATAGATCTAGCATTCACCAATAAACCGGAATTGATAAATGGCTCGGGTGTCATTCATCTGGGGATAAGTGATCACAGCTTAATCTATATACAGAGAAAAATTTCCGTTCCCCGTAAAGAGCCAAAAGTGATTAAATCAAGAAATATCAAACACTACAACTCAAACAACTTTAAATCAGACCTTTCCACATACTTATATGATCAAGTATTCTGTGATACAATGCTTGATCCAAATATTATGTGGGAAAATTGGAAAACAATATTTCTGTCGGTTGCAGATTTTCATGCACCAGAAAGAACAAAAAAAGTTAGAAGCAAGTACGCGCCATGGATTACAGAAAATATTAAACAAACTATGCGTCGAAGAGACTTTTTAAAGAAAAAAGAACATCCAAATCAGCAGGGCATGATAGAATACCCGGTAAACTTCTAAGAGACGCTGCTGAGGTAATAGCACCATCCCTGTCAGCAATCTTTAACGCATCTATAAACACTGGTATATTTCCTGAAGACTTCAAGATTGCTATCATTTCTCCCATTCATAAAGCTGGAAGCAAAACTAATTGCGATAATTATAGACCAATCTCGGTTCTATCCTCAGTTGCTAAAATATATGAGTGATTTTTTTGGATCTCAAGAAAGCGTTTGACTGTGTTGATCATAATATATTGTTAAAAAAAATGCATTGTTATGGAATAAGAGGTCATACGCTTGCTTGGTTCCAGTCCTATCTTTCTAGCAGGATTCAAATATGTAAGGTAGATCAAACAATGTCCAAGACAAGAACAGTTAGATGTGGAATACCCCAAGATTCTAATCTTGGGCCACTTCTTTTCTTATTATATATAAACGACCTGCCAAACTGCCTGACCTCATCTTCAGCAAGCATGTTTGCCGATGACACAAATGTTTCAACCAATGGCAAAACAAATGACGAACTACAAGAACGCATTAACGTGGACTTAGAAAATATACACCAATGGTTACTTGCAAACAAACTTACACTTAACAAAGATAAAACTGAATACATGATTATTGGTTCAAGACAACGAATTTCAAACTTAGTACTAACGGACCCTAAAATCGAGCTTGGTGAATCAGTCATTAAACGGGTTCACAAATCAAAAACTTTAGGCGTAATTATTGATGAACATCTTTTATGGAATCATCAAATCCAAAATATTGTCACAAAAGCTTCAAAAGGAATAGGAATGATGCAACGAATAAAACAGTTTGTTCCCAAATCAACCTTAGTAAAAATATATAATGCCATTGTGCTATCACATTTTGATTATTGTAGCTTGGTTTGGGATAACTATTGTGATTACTTAAAAAACAGACTTCAGAAATTACAAAACAGAGCGGCCCGAATCATCACTGGTAAAACTTATGAAGTTAGTTCTGAGGATGTTTTAAAAGAATTAGACTGGCAACCTTTAAACCAACGCTATAAAACCAATAAATCGATTTTTATGCACAGAATACGAAACGAAAAAATGCCATCATCAATTTGCAACATGTTCAAAATTAAAATAAATGACAGATATGATTTAAGAAGTAACAATAACAACTATGATCTTGGAAAACCTGAAACAAATTTTATGAAAAAGAGCTTCAGTTATTCAGCTGCATCCCTTTGGAATGACTTATCAACTACAGCAAAAGAAAAAGGCATTAGCCTTAACAAATTTAAACGTACTCTTGACGGCACTTGATTCCTTTTGGTAACTTTGTAAATATTTAAATAGGATAGGATATTTTTAGATACAAATGTAGTGCATGCAATTATTAAGTTTGTTATGTTTTCTCTGTTTTTGTGTGTATATTTGTGTTATTACATTTAAATAGCTTGTAAATACTGTAATAAACGGCCTCTTGAAAAACAGGTGCCTACGAGCCCTGAAGAGCTACCGTTTTAAAATATTTTTAAATAATAATAATAATAATAACAAAGATGGCCGACTCGAGGTTCGTGTTGGTTTATGTCGACAGTTTATCGAAGAAAACAAGAACGATAATACAAAACGAAAGAATTAAATTGTATGTTATTTAAATGAATGGTCTATTTATTTTCTAAAATCATATTTGTTCAGTAAATGATGAATTGTTTTGAATTCTAATGATCCTATTTTTTCAAAACTGTTTACTTTTGGGTGTCAAACCCTGATAAAGGTACAAGTATATAATAAATAGGTTATCGTACTCGGGATTCGGTGATATCAGTTTTATCGCTCTCGGGACGATATCACAATTGTCCCTCGCTCGCTGCGCTCGCTCGTGACAATTGTGATATCATCCCTCGAGCGATAAAACTGATATCACCTCATCCCTTATATGATAACCTATATATATCAATATTTTTTCGCGATTGAATCAATGTGGTTGAATATTTTTTCGCGATTGAATACATGGAATCAAATTTTGTTGAATAACTTGAATAGGTCAGTTACCACAGTCAGGGTTTGGATATGGGTCAGGGTTAGGGAAGGGTTTGGATATGGCTCAGGATTAGGGAAGGATTTGGATATGGGTCAGGGTTAGGGAAAGATTTGGATATGGGTCAGGGTTAGGTCACAGTTTGGATATGTGTCAGGGATAGGATATATGGGTCAGGCACTAAATAATTTGAAACTTATGTTTCTACTACAAGAATTTTTATACTGTTTGTACCATTAGGCCACTACAAGTTAATCTTTAGTTTCTGGTCCGCCGCCCGCATCCTCTCTCCGTAAAGTATTATTTCAGGACTATTTTGTTATTTGCAATTAATTTCTAGTTCTTGAAAATTTTCGCGAAGAACGATAGAACGATAAATATTCAATTTACACTAAAAAGACCTAGAAAAATGTAGTATTGAATGGTACAAACGCTGCCTTATCGAGATTACGAGGTAAAAAAACTAGAAATATTAATAGATTATTTTGATATGTAAAATCCTTTGTAATCTGACATACATGTCATTTATACATAAATGCAATTTATGTAGAATTTCATAACATTTTGATACAATTAGCATGAAAATGGACAAGAAAGACAACAAAAATTTGGGCAAAGCCACAATTGTAATTATGTCCTATAGTCCTAACCACCTGCCCGCGTCGTAAACGAAGGTAAGGCCGGACCAGAAACTAAAGATTAATGAATTAGCCTGGTATTCTATAATTACTCCAAATGCATTAATTTTATGAAAAATATTTGGAATTCGTAGGATTTTCTTAAAAAGGCAAGGACAGAAATTCAGCTGGGTGGATAATCAACTGCAGCAAGAAAAGTTCTGACTTGCGGGACTTATGTTGCAGTGCCGTGGCAAGCTCGATAATTGGGGGAAGCTCATATTTATATATTCGTGTTCTGCGTTATTAATTTCTTTTGAAATCGATTCTTTTTATGGTCTGTGAACACGAATATATGAATATGAGTCCTCCATTGCTACGGCACTGTGTTGAATGGCACTGAATGTGCGACAGCAAGTGAGGAAGCTATTCAATAAAATGACAAGTTCGATCACACTACATGACCTACCTGTGTATAGAATAGGGAACTTTTTGTATTAAGCACGCTTCATATCTTCTTAGATAGTTGGTCGATCATTGTCAAGCCATAATACTCCATGTAGGGTAGAATGTGTGCCTGATAATCACAGAATAGAGATCGATTCTGTCAATTTCTGTGCTAAAAATGTTCTTCCTTCTTGTTCGACCAGTGCTTCCATTTTTAAAATCAAAACTTCTCATTTTTGTCATCAAAATTTCTCTAAATTCCTTAGATTGTATATGTTATTTCCTTGAAAATTCCTTGAAATTTCATGAAGCAGTTTGCAGTGATTTTGCAGTGATTTTGCAGCAATACAAAGGATTTAATTAATTTTCAAGGCATAAAATAGCACAATTAACAAAGATATGGGCTAGCTAAGAACTACAGGCTATTATACTGTTTAAAATTAAATATTTGTTATGAATTTACAAGAGATACCTTTACATTGATATGATTAATTAACTATTCACAACGTTTGCCGCCAAAAGTTACTAAATCCTATCGCTTAAAAACTTTTGGAAATTTTCGGAATTTCCGACCGGAAACACGAGGAAAAAGTTAAAAACAGATTTTTAATTAAAGATAATTGATAATTCACTCAAAAATTTTTAAAAAAATGGAAACCTTCTTCTGCACTAATGCGCTTGGGTGAATATTTAAGTTTTTCGGAAAAAATCCTTAGATTTCCTTAGATTTTTTCTCTTCCTTAGATTTTCCTTTTCGACAATAGAATTTCCTTAGAAAAGGAAATTTCCTTGAAAATGGAAGCACTGGTTCGACGAGCACATGGATAAAGTATGATCTGTGGTATGACGTAATTGTTCTCACGCGCATGCGTGAATATCCCCTCTCATCCCCGCCAAAGTAATGATGCATAGACACCACTGAGCTATACTATAACTGGAGGACGTGCTCGGCAGTCGGCATCAAAAAGTGTCGCCAAAAACATGGCGGATTTCAGCCTTTGCTGACGCCAGAATGACGCCATCTGGTTCCTTTTGCTCATGCAATTACCACTGAACAAGGCTCAATTTTGAGCCCGCTGCAATTTCTATTCCCCCTGATTTTTGCAAAAAATATTTTGTTGTTTTTGCAGTCGTAGTTTTGGATTTTTAACATAATTTTTGAACGTCAACTATTTTTTTCAAAGATATGCAGTTTGTACAAGTTATCCTTGTTCGCTAAAGACAATAAACTTAGAGAAATATCGGCAAAGACGATATTTGAAGCCAGTTTTAGTGAGTTCTCGAGAACCTGAATACTGTAAATATTTCCTGAAAAATGGGATATGATTATATTTAAATGCGATGGATAATGCTTTATTTTAGCCACAAGTATTTAAAGTTTTTGTTGCAGAAAATACGTCGACTTTTTTATAATATAGTTTCATTTATTTTTATGTTTAAATATTGCTGATATGTTATATAAATGGTTACAATTTCGCATGCTATAGTACATTGAAGCTCTTTGCATCTTGATATTTGTATCTAGCAGTATGAAACCATACATGCATGTATCAGTATTTTGTGTTTTTATTTACTAACTTTGTACATGGTGCTTTTGTGGGGAATACCATAGAGATTATAAATAACACTAGAGGAGGCATTGTAATCTTAATTCAGTAAAAAAAAAGGTAACGCAGCTATTGGGGGGCAAATTCAAATCCCGGATGTGTATTCATGTTCCCATTGGTGACGAGTTTCAAATCAGCCAATGAGAGCACGATTTTATATCCGGGACTTGAATTTGCCCCCCATTAGCTGCGTTCCCAATTTTTAAACTCGATGTCTCCTCTAGTGTTATTTATAATCTCTATGGGGAATACAGTATGTACATGATGTCACTTGTAGGAAGACAGATGGCATTGTAGTTTATACTGTCTTCTCTGATAGTGTTTGGATAAAATTTCAATGAGGGGCTTGACACTTCATTTTTATCAAAGATAGGGCATGGCCAGTGCCTACTCATTGCCCTACTTAATCCCACCCTTTCAATTTCAAGTAAGAAAATTAAAAAAATCAATTTTCAATGTTCTCTACAGGCCTACTAGGTCATTGTGAAGGATCACAATATTTGAGGAAAACTATTAATAACAATTTTACCAATGACCAGTCCCATATTTTACTGATTAGAATTCCTTTTTCTGATTTTATCAACAATCTTAGCAGAAAATGGTGGTGCACAGCCCCCTGCCCCACACACAAGGTACACCCTGAGTTAAGCCATACTGTACTTCAGGCACCCTTGGCTTAAAATTCAGTATTTTTTGTGCATTTCTCTTTTCACATGCTTTTTTCTTTGCAAAATTATCCCACATTTATTACACAGTACACTGCTGAAGTAATTTAATTTAACTTTTTCAAAGAATAATAATTAATTACAATAAATTATTTTAAAATCTAAACTGTTCTAACAACTTTGTTGCCCCACTGGCTATAATGACCAATTTGCTCTCTGCTGTTCAGTATCTTGAAACCTCTAGGGGTACTTTTGCTAGGGGTACTACTAGTCCTGGCCAGTACACCACTACTCCTGCTATTTGAACCTCCAAAGACCTTGTGTTTCATTCTTGTCCACATTAAAGTTTCAACCTAAATAAGAAAAGTGAGTAATGTTTAAATATATTGTAGTTAGCTAGTCTATCATTGGGTCATTCCAGAAAACATCCATACCACCCCCACAGAGGAAATAGGAAGTTAACCCCTTACCGCTTTGAATGTCCTAATACATTTACTATTATCAGAAACAATTTTTTCTTCCTTCCCCCTCTGGATGGCAGAAATTTCCTCTGTGGGGGGAGTATGGAT
>CACRXK020010853.1:1787-17090 GCA_902702795.2 Paramuricea clavata | reverse complement strand
GGGGGGGGGGGGGGGGGGGGAGGGGGTCGGTTGATAACAGACTAGAAACATTTATTTTAGTAGATGCATGGTTTTTTTAGATGGAATTTTCGACATTTTTATACATTTTGATATAAACCTAACCAGGAGCAACTGTGAAAATGCAAGTGTATAGGCACTGAGTATACAACCAATGTTGAAGTGTTTTTACACTCCTGATATTTACCCAATATATAATTGTTTGCCCATGGTGTCGCCTTTCGTAAAAATACATGAACTTGCGGTTAGAGCTCGACAAGCGGGCTCAGCATGTATAGTCGCATTCATTTTTCGCAGCTACTCCTGGTTAGGTGTAAATAAATGTGTAAAATGTACAGTCGAAAAATCCATCTATAAAACCCTTTAACCTCGAGTATATGAGCGGGTTTTACTATATAAACACTATCGTGAAGCAACTAGGTGAACTAATGATGGTCAACTAGTCGATATCGGGATGTTTTGATATATATGTATGGACCTTGTTTTGCTATAGCGGATACATGTGCATGGTGGAAACATTTGACATCATTTGCTCGTTCCCATACATATAAGCTGGGGTTGATAGCTGTTTTGTGTGCCTGCATCATGGGGGCGTGAAAATTATTTGAAAATGCACTTGCAAAATATCTGCGTGATTTAATCTAAATTAAGACATGGTTGGCCATATAGCTATAGTCAGCTCACTTAGCTCAGTCCTTTATGACTGCATGTAATTTTCTCCAGTAAAATTAAAAACAATTCAATAATAACTAAAGTTATTTGTCCATAACTGGGAATTTTAACCTTTCATCAATAACTTAATAAAAAACCGGGAATCGTCCCGACTTTCATTAAGAATAACGAACCAAAATCTTGTAGTTGTACTCTACAGATATTAGAGAACTTAAGATGTGCTGTAAATATAGGACGCGGACGTTGAGCTAAATGTAGTGCGCGGACATGACAAAAAGGCAGTTGCCTGATATGTTTTTATTTTGGACTAGGGAATGGACAACTTGCATGTTAGACTACATTTTAATCTAAGCAAAGAGAATGGAATCAAACACCACAGCTAAAAAAACATTGCAAAATTTGGTTGCGAAATGTTGTAAAATATAGAAATTATAGCCTTGCGAAGTTTGCATATTTTCAATATATTTGTATTACGTGCGGAAATTGTTACCATTTTCGGCTCAAAAATGGTGACAATTTCCGCACGTAATACAAACATATACTGAAAATATGCAAACTTCGCAAGGCTACATTTTCTGTATTTTACAACATTTCGCAACCAAATTTTGCAATTTTAGTGATTTTAATAAGTTCTTTACGGGAATTTACTTTTTTCGCGTAAGTCAAAAATTAGTCGAACATGCAAGTTGTCTATTGTTAGCAGTTTCAATTTGTTTTCCACCTGTATCCTTCTTTGTTGATAAAAACGAATCCATATTTTTTACCCGTGTTGCTGACACTGTGAATTTAGGGTGTTTTTTTGTCTCTTAAGTTTGCTGATAACCCTATAAGTGCATCTATAACAAAAGTTTTTGGAAATGTGCATGCTTGCAAGAAACTTGTATCGTTTCTGATGTGCCTACGACCGTTGGTCCCAGCGGTCCCAACTTTAATTGTAATATAGTTCGTGTCAAAGTTCAATTTTTCTGTTTGCCGATTGGTCAAAACCGTGTCACGTACCGGTCCACAAAACGCCATGTTCGGCAACCGGCCCGCAATGAAACATTTATTGGCCATGCAGTCAATAATAAAATGGGTGCAATACGCATGCGTGTCAAACTAAACATTTACGGCGTTCCATTTATCCAGTTTTGGTTTCAAATTAAGTTCACTCCAATAACCGTTGAATTATTCATACTTTGACACTTATATACTATATAACAAAACACTTATTTACTGAGACCTCGGGAAAGCAGTGTGTTTCGGGTCCACAAAACACACTGTTTCCCTCGGTCTCAGTAAATAAGTGATCATTATATCAACCCCATAGTATCAGTCGAACACCTTAACACTACTGCGTGTAGTTCCAGGAAGCGAGTAAACAAGACATAATGGGAATACCCTTCATGCCAGATCGTACTTCATGCCGACCAAAATAAAAGCTGGCAGCTTAATATAAACGAACTATAACATAGCAGGTAAATATTTGGTGATAAATACTACCAATGATTTTCTGCCTACAATATCAATAATTTAAAAAGCGATGAATAAGGGTTTTTACCGGTTCAGCAACATACTTTTTGCCAGAACATTTTAAAGTGGAAATATTCGATTTATATAACTAATAAACTTAGGCAATTATGGCCTACCTTTCAATTAATTATATAAGTCGAATAATTTCACTCTAAAATGTTCTGGAAAAAAATATGTTATAATAGTTTTGTTTGTAGAAACACCACGTAAATTTATTACTGCAAAGCTTTCGATCCGCAAGCCCGGATCTTCATCAGTGCTAATAATATATGATCATATTATAGCACTGATGAAGATCCGGGCTTACGGACCGAAAGCTTTGCAGTAATAAATTCCACAAACAAAACTATTATACCATGATTTTTTGTGTGTAATTGGTGTAATTGTACTCAGGTGAATAGGATGCTTGTGATGTTACCCTGAGTGTATATCCACACCGAGCAAGCTTGAAAAATATGCCTGTCCACGGTGGGATATACATGCACTCAGAGTAACATCACAAGCATCAAGACTATTATATGTTTTATCTCCATGCAAACGTACAAAGAACTTAAAAAGTATGTTGCTGACCCGGTAAAAACCCTTATTCATTGCTTTTCAAATTATTGAGATTGTAGACAGAAAATCTCTGGTGATAAAAATTTAAAATACAGCTGTCAATAAAGTTAACCATTTAAACGTTTTCATGTTAACCGTTCTTTCACTGAAACCATTTGGTAGTCCAGGCCCATGATATATTTAGGGTGTTAGGATAACCATATCAAAACATCCTTGCAGTTATACAGTTTCATACAAGTTAAAAGTTTTGTGCTGCCCAATCCTATGTGTCCAGAATTGAAGCGTTTAAATAACTTGTTTGTATTTTTTAGCAGGAGCAAGTCATCTTAAATGGAATTCAGCCAACGGTGACCTGTTGGCTACCACACATGATGGTGATGTCCGAATTTGGGATATGAGGGTAAGAGATAAACAAAAAATAGGGCTTTTATCGGGTGTAACAAAATAATAGCGACCTTAAGCAAACAGGACGGCAACGCGACGACGACGGCTATTGACACAACGATTTTCCTGATCTCGTCCCACGGGAGTTAGAGACGTCGTGGTAGGGCTTTTTATAACGGCAAACCAGAGATTTTCACGTCTCGTGTACAACGCGAACATGTCAAGACGCGACAAGTGAAACTACAAATTTGCTCAACAGAAGCGTTTTTAACCACAACGCTAATTTAGTCTCTTCAAACTGAACTCAATTCATATACAGCTATTTCAATTAAGGTTGTCCACGAGCAAAGCGGAAAAGTCGAATACAAAGCGGAATAATAGCTATACTATTAAAATAAAATGAATTCAACAAATGTCGATAATTGAATATATCACGAGATATAGCCGTTTGAGCGAGAAACCTTTATGGATTCCGCGAATATTATTATTATTATCATTATTATTATTATTATTATTATTATATTATTATTATTATTGTTATTATTATTATTATTGTTATCCGGAAATGGCTCCAGATCCCAATCAGCGGTAACATTAGCCATCTAAAGCTTCCTAAATTACCACTGGGAATTGATTTCTGTTCCCCCTCTGACATATATAATCAGTCTAAACTGACAGTGCGCAGAATCTTGAGGACTTCTGTCAACTCCGATATTCAACAGCTATATACCAAAACGTCGTCAAAAAACATCGTCACTGATGATATTATTGAACGGGCGGCTGCTGGTATCTCTGAACAATATATGTTAAGAAACGCTGCAAAGAAGATTCTGGTAAAGAAAAACCTTAACGAAATTTGGTCAAACTTTGTAGAACTAAAAGAACAATCCGTGATCATTACCTGCTTAACTGATACTTGCTATAAGAAGATGATTAAAGTATGGCACGAAATTGTCACTCGAATGCCCAGCAATATAGTATGCTTTGCTAGGAGAGCGTTAATTTTAAGTTTAGGAAATAATTGTAATCTAAAGCGCTGGAACATTCGTGACTCCGCCAACTGTGAGTTGTGCAACAAGTTACAAACTCAGCTACACGTTTTTTCCAACTGCAAGGTGCCCTAGAACATCAACGCTATACTTGGCAGCATGACTCGATTCTGATGACTGTTATTCATCACTTAAAAATCGCAGTTGGTGCAGATCTTCGACTGTTTGCGGACTGTCCTAATTCAGGTACGACGTGTACTTCAACTTTATTTCGAACGCTAAGACGTGATATAGTGATGGATTTTAAGGGTTCTGTATATGTGGTTGAATTAACTGTTCCCTACGAAACCAATTGTACGAAGGCTAAACGTCGCAAGAAAGAAAGATACAGACATCTAAGATCTGAGCTGATCCCGACGTGTTATGCGTTATTATACTTGAAGTAACTTCTGAGTAACGTCTGAGAGCCACATTCTACATTTACTGCAAAAGAAACAAGCCCTGGAATAACCCAGACTTACTGAATTTTTATTAGCTACTATTGATATAAAGTGTAGAGAATGGACCTATCTGTCTAATATAGTGAACTGTTTCTCTATTTTCCTGATTTAATTGAAAGCCTAATTATGTGATATTTGTAAAAAATTATCATATTATTAATAAAGATTTCTGTTGTTTAAAATTATTATTATTATTATTATTATTATTATTAACTGATATGCTCAAGGAACTGAAGTTCGATGAACAACAAATTAAATACATTAAAAAGAAAATCATTGCTATTTGTATTCGCACATCATATTATGTATTCTGTCAGCGAAACAAAGACTGGACTAGCCCAGAGCTTCTAAAATTTTGAACAATATTAAAGTAGTCATCGATAAACTACCTTTATGAGCGAGGTTTATCAATGTAGATATAGGTTTGTGGTATATTATGAAATAAATTAAGTTTCCATTATTATTATTATTATTATTATTATTATTATTATTATTATAATTATTATTATTATTTGAAATGTCAAGGTTCCTTTTTCGAAAATGTTTCTAAATTCTCCCTATCACAACTTAACGCAATCTGGTCGGTATCGCAATCAAAGCTACCAAAGAACATTTTCAACTTTACAATTCGCTATATGAATAATACCCTTCCTACCCGAAAGAACCACAGTAGATGGGGAATTTCATCAAGTTCTGACTGCTCGTTCTGCTTACACCCTGAATCACTTCTGCACGTTGTTGCCAGTTGTCAACATTACTTGGAACGATTTACTTGGAGACACGATTGCATACTAAAGTTTCTTGCAAAAACCTTTCAAAGTTTAAACGAATGCAAATTACTTGTTGATCTTCCTGGATTTGAAAACCCCTCGATTATTACGGGTGATGAATATCGTCCTGATTTACTTGTCTCCACTTCAGACAAACACCTCTACGTTGTTGAACTTACCGTAGGCTTTGAATCAAACCTCACAAACAATGTTAACCGCGAGAAAGCTAAATATAAGAACCTAATTAGAGAACTAGATCAAAACTTTACATGTGTTAAATTTATAAATCTTTCAGTCAGTTCGCTAGGGGTGTTTGACAAAGAATGCCATACATTTGTAAAAATGCTAAATGAGTTAGGACTGGATAATCAACACCAACAATATTGCATCAGAAAAATGATAACTATTGCCATCCGATCAACGTACTACATATTTTGCTGTAGAAATAAAGAATGGACAAATCCCGCACTAATGAACATTTAAAGTAACTATTTCTATAAATAATTAAAAAATTTTGTATATAAAACTATAACTATGTATAAGTGATTCAAGTAGTCAATTGTAGGTTACCTCAAGAAGTGAGATTTACAATTGTATATATCTATAAATGTTCTATTAATAATGTTTTCATTATTATTATTATTATTTAATCTTATTTACACACATATACAACGGTAGCCCTTCAGCAAGTTTATGTACAGTTGCTTGTAGCTGATTTTCAAGGGGCCGTTGATTAATAATAAAGGAAGAAAGTAATGACAATATATATATATATATATATATATATATATATATATATATATATATATATATATATATATATATATATATATATATATATTATATATATGTTGTTCAAAATGAAAAAAAAAATAAAATATTTAAAAATTTTAATGTGCTGCTACTTAAGTTTCACGTATATATACTGCTACTTAAGTTTCACGTACTTAAGTTTTATATATATATATATATATATATATATATATATATATATATATATATATATATATATATATATATATATATATATATATATATATATATAATATAAATATGACACATATACATATCATATAAATATGACACACGAATAATCCCCCCTTCCTTCACTCAGTCCTCCCACCCACCCTTATAATAAAACATTAAAAACTTTAAGTTCTGTTGGCAGTTCATTCCAAATCTTTACTCCTGACTAGCCGATACTTTTTTTAAGAAAATTAGTTTTAGGCTTTTTTATCGAAAAGTCACAATCGTTATTGCGTATAAATTATAATTTTCGTTATTTTTCACATTAAAAATATCAGTAATTGTTGTCAGGTATTTGCCATTTTTGGCTTTGTACATAAAAACTGCCTTACTCTCTTTCCAATTTTCTATCAGTGGCTGCCAGCCTAATTCCTGTAAAATAGTCTCGGACCTAACTTCGTACGACCTACCAGTAATGACTCTTGCAGCCCTGTTTTGCTGCATTTTCTGCAGCTTTTGAAGCGAGTAAACATTACCAATGTCCCAAACAAGGCTACAGTAGTCAAAGTGAGGTTGTACTATTGCATTATAAACTGAAATTAATGTTGACTGGGGTACAAAATTTTTCATTCATCGAATCATGCCTATGGCCTTTGACACCTTGGTAACGACATTATCTATATGTGCATTCCATTTTAGCTGATCATCAATAATCACACCTAAAGTTTTTATTTCTTTCACTCTTTTTATATTACAATTTCGTAATTTAACTTTTGGATCACCTTCAATTTTGCTAATCCGTTGCCTAGACCCGGCTATCATGTATTCAGTTTTGTCCTTATTGAGAGTTAATTTATTGGCCAATAACCATTGATGTATATTTTCCAAATCATTGTTTAATTTTGTTTGGATGTCTATAATCGAGCACCCGCTTGCTGTCAGATTAGTATCGTCTGCAAACAAACTGGCTGTAGTCGTTCTTAAACAATTAGGCAAGTCGTTTATATAAATAAGAAACAGTATTGGGCCTAAATTTGAACCTTGTGGTACACCACAACGAATTATTCGAGGTTGGGATGTCACTTGATTTACTTTTAATTACACATTTGTTTTCTATTCGTTAAATATGATTTAAACCAATTTAAAGTGGTTCCTTTACAGCCAAAGTAAGACAATTTTTATGTGTAAAGTGAGGGAAAATGAGGGAAAATGTAAAGTGAGGGAAAATGTTTTAATATTCAATCGTAAAAAGCAGAGTGCGAGTATACAAAGTAATGGTCAATAATGAGAACTTTTTTTTGAATGTACTGCTATACGACTGCTACTTTTGGAACAAATTTCAACAAATATTTCAATATATATATATATATATATATATATATATATATATATATATATATATATATATATATATATATATATATATATATATATAGCTTAAGATTTTGGTTTACGAAACACAAACAGTGCTCAATACCATATAGGTAGAGCGTAATATAGTTTTTCGTTTTACCTCAAAAAACCACAACAGTCTGTTTCATCCGTATAGGACCACCTGATGATTCCTATACGGATGAAACAGACTGTTGTGGTTTTTTGAGGTAAAACGAAAAACTATATATATATATATATATATATATATATATATATATATATATATATATATATATATATATATATATATATATATATATATATATATATATGTACATGCTATATTGAAAATACTCCGCTTAGTCTAGGACCTGTATTTGAGTTTGTTTGCGTTTCATTTAGGACAGCTAATCTCAACTGTTTTAGAGTAAAATGACCATGGCGGTCAACATGGCATATGTGCCAAAACCTGAATCCGGGACGAAAGTCCTGAAACGGCAGTGTCGACATAGCTCTAACTTCCGAAAAGGAAAAGCAATAGCCTTGCTGAAGTGCTTATAGTGTTCAGAAGGGTTGGTTTTAGGGGTAGTCATTGGAAGGAAAAATTTGTCTAAGTATAATATTTTACAAGAAAATGACCATGCACCACCCCAGGTAAATTGCTAATTATGCACAAAATAACTAATATGCCTGGCAGAAATTAAATTTTCTTATTTCCTAAAAAAAATATCATGGGGTGAAAAACTATGTTCAATTTAATATAATTATTGTGGATTTCATAAGGATTGTCATTATTTTCATTAAATATAATACATTTTATTTCACTCTAAAAGAGAATCTAAAATGGGACGCCCATGTGAAACATCTTGCCTCGACGTGCTATGGCACCCTAGCAAATATCAGAAAAATTAAGAACTTTACAACTTTCACCCTGAGAAAGCATCTGGCTGAATGCTTAATTATTTCTCGTTTAGACTTTAGTGACATAGTATTCTATCCACTAACCGAACATCTACTCAATAGACTACAGCGAATACAGTACTCAGCTGCTAGTTTGTGACTGGACGTTATGTAAATAGTATTGAATCGATTTTAAAATTGGGTTGGTTACCCATGCGAGAACGAAGGGACTGGCATATTCTTAAAGCCGCACATAAGGCGTTATATAGTAGCGATTGGCCTCTCTGTGTTAGCCTTGAAAGGTCTGAACACACACGTGTTTTACGGTCTAATGCTCAAGTCAATTTAGTTATACCTTTAGTTTCTAATACCTTTCAAGATTGTTCAGCTTCATTATTTAATTCTCTACCAGCTGATATAAAATCATGCACAGATCATAGAGACTTCTCCAGACAAACTTTTAATATTTTAAAGCAACGCTGTCTCACTATTTAATTGTAATGCTTAGGTCTAGTTTACAACTTTCTTACTATTTCTTTAGATATTGTAGTAGTAGTAGTTTTATCAGGTGAAGAGCCATTGTATGGAAATACTGATAATAAATCATTATTATTATTATTATTATTATTATTATTAATGTTAACCGCAAGAAAGCTAAATATAAAAACCTAATTAGAGAACTGGATCAAAACTTTACATCTGTTAATTTTATAAATATTTCTGTCAGTTCGCTAGGGGTGTTTGACAAAGAATGTCATACATTCGTAAAAATGCTAAATGAGTTAGGACTGGATAATCAACACCAACAATATTGTATCAGAAAAATTATATCTATTGCCATCCGATCAACGTACTACATATTTTGCTGTAGAAATAAAGAATGGACAAATCCCGAACTAATGAACATTTAAAGTAACTATTTCTGTCATAAGTAGCAATTTTTGTATATAAAATTATAACCATGCATGTATAAGTGATTCAAGTAGTCAATTGTAGGTTACCTCAAGAAGTGAGATTTACAATTGTATATATCTATAAATGTTCTATTAATAAAGTTTTCATTATTATTATTATTATTATTATTATTATTATTATTATTATTATTATTATTATTATTATTATTATTATTATGAATGAGTGGAAAAAAGCCTGTACTATATTAATACATAAGAAAGGTAACACTGATGATCCGTCAAATTTCCGTCCCATAACACTTGAGTCTATACCATTAAAAGTATTTACATCTTGTCTTCGAAACGCAATATATTCCTTCCTCGCATCCAATAACTTTATCAAACACGGCATACAAAAGGGCTTCACCCCTAACCTATCTGGCACTCTAGAACACACTGCGCAAATGGCTGACATTATCAACAAAGCCCGGATCAGACAACGTGCTGTTGTCATCACCTTACTTGATCTGAAGAATGCTTTCGGCGAAGTCCATCATAATCTCATCCAATCAGTACTCGACTACCACCACATCCCAGAACACATAAAATTCGTTATAAAAAGTTTATACACTGAGTTCCAAACCTCAATAATTACCTCGGAATTCCGCACCCCTTTTATATCTGTTGGCCGTGGCGTATTGCAAGGAGATTGCCTCAGTCCTCTTCTTTTCAATATGTGCTTCAATACTTTTATCCAACATATCAAAGCTGAAAAGTACCGTCAGCTTGGCTTCTCCTTCAAGCTATTAAATCCTATCCACTGGTTCCAATTCGCTGATGACGCAGCCGTAATCACTGGCCAAGAATCTGAAAACCAGCATCTCCTAAATCGGTTTTCCATCTGGTGCCAATGGTCCAATATGATTATCAGAGTCGATAAATGTAGTACCTTTGGCATCAAGAAAGCCATCACAAAATCAGTCCAATATTTGCCGAAACTCATCATCAGCAATAATCTGATACCAACAGTAAAGATTGGAGAAGCATTTCAATATTTAGGATGTTACTTTGATTTTAACATGTCGAACGATAACCATAAGACTGAACTAACCACTCTCGTTAACGAACTAATGACTGATATTGACTCGAAGCCACTCCACCCAAGAAATAAGCTTCTCGTATACAGTCGTTATGTCTTATCCAAAATATCGTGGCATTTCACCATCGCAACACTTTCTAAAACATGGGTTATTGAAAATATTGATCCCGTAGTCAACCATTACATCCGTAAATGGCTTGAAATTCCAATCTCAGGAACACTAAGTACTGTTTTTCTAACTCACAACAAATTTGGTCAAAGTATTTATCCTCCATCGGTGAAATTTATCCAATGCCAAACAGTTCTTCGAAAAGCTTTAAAACTTTCTCCAAATCAATCAATCAACGAACTGTGGAAATCTACTAATACTCATACTAATATCCAATACGACTTTTATAACTCAACCAAAGAAGTGCTTAAAGACTTTCGGTCTGAACATGAAGATAAACTCCAAAATCAATTAACTTGTCAGGGATCCTTTTTCTCTAGTGTAACAAAGTTCTCCTTGTCGCATCTTAGCAAAGTGTGGTCTACTGCTCAATCAAAACTTCCGAAAAACATTTATAACTTTACCATACGCTATATCAATAACTCTCTTCCGACACGCAAGAACCTTAGCAGATGGGGATTGTCTTCAAGTTCAGAATGCTCCTTTTGTCTTGGCCCAGAATCATTATTGCACGTGGTCGCTGGATGTCAGTCTTATCTCGATCGATTTACGTGGAGACACAATTCAATCCTGAACTTCCTTGCCAATACCTTGCAAACTGTGAACGGTTCTGCCCTCTACGCTGATGTGCCTGGATTCAAAAGTCCTTCAATAATAACTGGTGATACGTATCGCCCGGATTTGTTGCTATCGTTATCAAATGGCTCTCTTTATGTGGTCGAGCTCACTGTTGGCTATGAGACAAACCTCGAGAACAACGTTAATCGGAAAAAGCCAAATATAAAGAACTAGTAAAACAACTAGACGAAAATTTTAACGAAGTAAACTTTATAAATCTTTCTATGAGCTCCCTAGGTATTTTTGCGCAAGAATGCTCTACATTCTTAGAAATGTTAGGAAATGTTGGTCTGGACAACAACTACCAAACGTACTGTGTTAGGAAAATGATGACTATTGCCATTCGAAGTACATACTATATTTTTTTGCTGCCGAAATAAGGAATGGGAAAGTCCGGACTTGTTAACTATTTGAAATATCTGATTGTCTTGTATATTTATATATTTTCATGTATTCTGTCTTATCATTTTTATTAGTTCATATAGTTGTGATTCAAATAGCCAATTGTAAGTTACCTTAAATTAGTGAGATTTACAATTGTATATATATAGTATATAACAAAATTATTAAAGTTTCCATTATTATTATGGTTTATTACATATTTTCGCATACGTATGTGAATTGCAATATGTTTACAAGAAAGTTATATATAAAAATACAACAAATTGCAAATGCGCCGGAATTTAAAAATGGTAAAACTGTCTTATGTTAAAATCAGATATATTCAGGGATACTATTGCACCACAAAACACAACAATATTCCAGAGTAGACCGTACAAGTGAAGAATAAATGCAGGTCAGATCATTGCTTGGCACACCAGCTTTTTTAAGCACTCTGATTATATGTAAATGTTTTGATGCTTTGCTAATTATTTCATTGGTGTTTTTATTCCACTTCAAATTGTACTTTGTGAGATACTACTTTATCTAATGGAACTTCATTTAGCAACAGGGGTGCTAAATCAGGCGTATGCTTTAGTGGGCAAACCACCATCTCTTTGCATTTCTTGGGGTTGAGATTCATGTTGAGTATGTTGTTATCTTTCGGTCATGCCGAAATAGTATCGAGGTCGGTCTGTAAAACGGAAGTTGATTCAGTCTTAACTACCTCTGACAATGTCACATCATCGACAAACTTCCAATGATCTGCTATAAGTGGGGATTTGACTGCGAGATCGTTAATCATTATAGCAAACAAAATCGGTCCAAGTTTTGTTCCCTGTGGAATGCCAGCACGGCAAAGTTCCCAGTCCAAAATGAGAGAATTGAGCTTAACAGCTTGGCGTCGGTCACTAAGAAAACTACAAAGCCAGGCAATTAATGATCTCTCACACCAAGATCGATAAATTTCTTCACTAAAACGTTATGATCAATATGGTCGAATGCTTTGCTAAAGTCCAAATAACAAATCCTTAGATAATGATCCAGTTGATCTAATGACGAGAGCCAATTTTCGAACATGTCCAGAAGGCAATAGGTGGTTGAAGAGACTTTAAAGGAACCGAACTGCTGTGGGTCAATTTTATGTCGGACGTCTTCAGTCAGCCATTTTAGTGCAAAATCCTCCTGAATCTTTGCAATACATGGAGTGATGGAAATATATAGGTCTAAGGTCTCGATCCATCGGCGTCACTGGGGTGACTTTAGGTATAGGGGATATAAAGGAATCTTTCCATTTTTCAACAATTGGAACTGGTTACATCTTTCAAGATTTTGGGTTTGACTATTAATAATCACCTTAAATGGAATGATAACGTTGCAATTGTCGTAAAAAAGCGTCGAAACGCCTTTACATCCTTCGGGTGTTGCGTCGATCTGGAATTCCATCCGCTGACTTGCTCTCAATCTATAACGCCTTAATCATATCTGTTTTGGAATATGCTTGTGCAGTCTGGCATACAAGCCTACCTCAGTATCTTTCCAA
Organism: Paramuricea clavata; assembly: GCA_902702795.2. Classification (NCBI taxonomy): domain Eukaryota; kingdom Metazoa; phylum Cnidaria; class Anthozoa; order Malacalcyonacea; family Plexauridae; genus Paramuricea; species Paramuricea clavata. Next base: position 3,744 of record CACRXK020010853.1, on the reverse strand, counting down.
CAAAATTGAACGGGTGCAGAAACGTGCTCTGCGAATTCTGTACCCTTTCACTGATTATGCGGAAGCCCTATTTATCAGTCGTTGTTCTCGCCTTGATGATAGAAGGCATTCAATATGTCAGAATACCTTACAAAAGATTGCTAAGCCTTGCTCGAAACTGTACCAATTGTTGCCGTGGCGTCAACTCGCGGAAACGTCCATGGACGGAGTTTGAGAAATAATAATCAATTATCGCTTCCCAAATGTAGAACTGAGAGGTTTAAGAACAGTTTTATCCCGGCAATGTGCTATAGTCAAGTTGACGTATAGGCCTTTATGGTCTTAACTTGTATATTAGGTTTTAACATTTATATTAGATATAGTAATTCATATTTTAGCATTTTTGTAAATTTTAGTATATTTCCATGTAAGCATATTGTAATTCATTTTCAATGCGATAATATGCAAATAAACCATTAATAATAATAATAATAATAATAATAATAATAATAATAATAATAATAATAATAATAATAATCTTTCCATATGCTCTTTGAAAGTGAAATCTTCATCAATGAGAAAAAACAACATCACAAAGGCAATATGGCATTAAGAATTATTTCTATTCTGACTCATTAACGCGACCTCGCAATGTGAAAAAAATAAGTACGTTATTTTGAGGCACCTCGGGGATATGTGTTTATTCACCTCGGCGCTGCGCACCTCGGTGAATAAATCACATATCCCATCGTCACCGTGGTCCGTATTTTCCGTATTTGGACCGGTGTCCCGGATGTCGTTTATCTGGCCGGTGTCCCAGGATTTTCGCCCCCCCTACATTTTCGCCCCCCGGGGGGCGAAATTCCTAGGAATATCGCCCCCCCCCAGGGGGGCGAAAATCCTAGGAATTTCGCCCCCCTTTAGGAAATTCGCCCCCCCTTTAGAAACTTCACCTTTTCTTTAGGATTCTCGTCTTCCTTTCAAAATTTCGCCCTTCCTAACAGTTGCATGGGATAATTATTACATGGCTTTAATCATTTGAAATCAATATCAATTCAAAATTGTTAAGACAGAGCTTGAAATAACAACCGATCACCGATCGGTAAGGAATTGCTTATGATCGGCGGAAAAGCAGGGTTTCGGTTTCCAACTTGAAAAAAGCAGGGAAAGTCATGACTTTGCAAACAGAAAAACATTTTGCTTTTTAAATTTCCAATTGTGCTTTACAGATAAAAATTTCAAACAACCAAATTGTTTTTGATTGAGCCTGCATGCCTACTGTGAAATATCAGACCGAGGTTTTTTAGTATGGACCGAGCGACGAAGGAACGAGGTTCATGCAAAAAACAGAGGTCTGATATTTCACAGTACAGACCGAACAAGCGAGGTCAATAATCGGTTTATTATATGGCTGAACTGAGTCTGTGAGCATATGCTTTTCGCGCGAATTAAATCGGTTGTCGTTAGTTTCACTGGGTAACAATATACGGTACAGACCTCACGCTCGGTCATTAAGCCGTTAATATCCACAGGGACGTCGCTATAGAGGGGGTGTAACACCCCCCCCCCAATAATTCAAACGTTGGTCAAAGTTGGTCAAAATGGAAGTGATATTTGCCCAAAGTTGGTCAAAATGGAATAGATATTTGCTTAAAATTGAAGGTAAAAATGGGAAAAATTTGGTAAAAGTTTGGGATAAAAGATAGTCGAATTTGGGCAACCAAAGTTATGAAATGGTTCGTAATTTTAAAAATTTTAAAGCTTTTGTTACATTTGCGGTGGAAAAATTGGAAGCTTTGCTCATTTTGGTCGAAAAATTTTGAATTTGCTTATGTTAGTCCGGAAATTTTTTTTGGCTATGCTTATGTTAGTCCGGAAAAATTTTTGTGACCCCCCCCGTCGACAACATTTTCAGGAAAATCTTTTACGACTTGGTCAAAATCCTAGGAAATGTTAGTCAAAACATAACGACACCCCC
>CACRXK020010852.1:0-17092 GCA_902702795.2 Paramuricea clavata | reverse complement strand
GTTTTAGTAACAGATAGTTCGTTACGATGACAACATACGTATACGAAATTCACTCCGGAATGGCCTATCGCTTCGTATAGTTGGAAAAGAAGCATGGTGATTCCCAATTCCCATTTTTTTTCGTGCATTATTTTACTTGGAAGAAAAACTAACAATTAGCAAAGTAATGCAATTTTTTTGGAAAATGCAAAAATGTCGTATTCTTAGGTAAAATGTTTTTGCCATTACATACTTTTTTATTTTTTGTATAATGGAAGATTTTAGCGGTGCAACACAGCATGCAAAATTTGAACATATGTCACCAGACAAAATAGAGAGATATAGCCCATTGTTTTTCTAAAATGGAAAATTCTAATGACGTCAGTAATTGAGATAAACGCTATAGAACACGCGGAATGATGTGCGATGGCGTGAGCTACTGCCACGTCAGGTCATTTTGGAAGTTTTATTTCATTTTGTTAAACAGTTTCCGCGACTTGCGTAAAAAATGGTCACCCGATTTTGTTCGTGTGATAACTATATCGAGCCATCTTAATACTATTATATATTGAACGTATTCATAACCAACTTCATACATGTTACTTAAGCAGGCAATGTTAATACATAATAACATCATGCAGAGGTGGAAAAATTTATCCTTCCTGGGGACCTGGGTTCAAGGCTCAAAATGTTCTGCAAAGATTACTATACTGTTTCGTGTTGTCGTGTGAAACAATATGTCGTTAAGACTAATAAGGCATACAAGTTACTCCTAAACTAAAGTAATTATAATTGCTTCATACGACAACACAAGACAGTATTTTTGCCTGTATGTAATAATTAGCCTTGAATTCCTCATTTTGAGGGTTATAGGTGAACAGAGTGATAGATAGTTACAGTCTTACAGGATTGAGAATTATAGAATTATTATTTCCTATAACACAGGCAACATGAATATTTTCGATTGAAGTGTTCCGCCAGTAGACTAATTATGTATTCAATCATTTCAATAATTATAGGTATTTAGCATTTAGATATTCAATCAGTGTAATTTTCAGAATTAGGCCTGTTTTATATGTCGAATTTTTGTCGCGTCTAATAGATAATGAGATGATAATCCTCATTAAACTTCATTATCTATTGTTTGAATTGCATTCGACGCGACCGAAATTCGACGTATAAAACAGGCCTAAGCTATCAAACATAAATAATGTATGTGAAAATTTCTGAAAAATGTAAATCAAAAAAAAATTCTGGGAACTGTATAGGTTCCCAGGTTCCGATACTTTTTCCACCTCTGCAGAATATGCATCCATTATATACTTAAAATAATGATACTGAACCCGTATTTCAGAATCTGTTTAAATTATAACTAAACACTAAAACACTAAACAGATGAAAGCAATGTCTAAAACAATTGCATATTCTAAATTTTGAGTGCCAAAAAGATTATAGATATAGTATTGTTTGTTTTAGTATGCCTTTACTGTCTAATTATTCACTGTCTAATTTTTACCCTTCACTCGTTCTCATTATATGCATACTGAAGAAGAGTGTTATATAAATCTAGCGCTTCGTTCCAATGTGCGGGTTGTCCTAGGTGACACATGCCTGAAACATACCTGAAGTAATCTTGAAAACAATTTTGATAGTCACTTTCAATGATATGTGAACGAACGTAGTTGCTTTCATGCTCACCTACAGGTAGTAAGAACCGTGTTCATTAACTCCATGTAGTTCAGGAAGGTAGTACAGTGAGTCCGGTCTGCCACTAACAGTGTCATATCGGGATTTTCGAATACGATGAGTATTCCAATGTTCTTTTATTTCATCTAAGGCGTTCTGAAGCAGCTGGGAGAAGCAAAACCATAAGCATTCCATTTCCAATTCTGAAGTGAGATCTACGACTCTGTTATCCACCATATCTTTGAAAAAATTTATCCACCAAGTTGAATGTAATCTCCTTAAGAACGCCCACCAAGCCTCTATTCGTTGGTTTCGCGGCGACGGCACATATCTGTGACTATCTGGGTCATCTCTTAGAAATGATTGGATTGCTGCCATTGTGCCATTCTCTGTGCCAAGGTCAGTCACAAGATCAACTGGACATCCGCCATATTCTTCCACAGCATCTAGATAATATGCAGCTACATTATTTGGTTGATTATTTGATCTCGTTACGTATAACCATAGTATTTTTCTACTCCAGCCGTCGATACATCCATGAATAGGGAATCCATACGGCTTGAGTTTATCGTACCCGTCACAATGCCAAGAATAGTTCGGACCAGGATTGTGATATCTTCTCCTTTTTAACCGGTGAGCCTTTCGCATTTCAGTCCCTTCAGGATCTAACTCTTTCAGAAGTTGTTGTATAACAATACGCGGTATTCTAACTCCTCTAAGCTGCAGTGTATGCCATACGGACCTGTATCCTTGCAAACATCCAGGACCATTAATAAGACTTTGAATGGATGCCCTTGCTTCGTCAATGTCATATTCTGGTAGCTGCCGCCTAAGTCCGTACCTTCGCAATCGTCGTTTAAATGTGGCCATGCTCATCTGAATATCATGATTTTGTAATAAAAATAAAACGATTTCCTTATAATCAAAACCTCTATAGAAATAGTAGCGAATGAGGCTTTCTTCGTCCTCTTCATGCGTTTCGAAGTGATCGTTTTCTAAACCGTCTTCATTGGCATCTGCCATTTTGTCTAACACGTTAACAGCTTACGTCCATCTGCCGTGAAGTTTTTTACTTTGTTTGTGCCGTGGACTTTTTGTTCGTGCCGTGAAGTTCTTGTTTGTGCCGTGAAGTTCTTGTTTGTGCCGTGAAGTTCTTGTTTGTGCCGTGAAGTTCTTGTTTGTGCCGTGGAGTTTTTGCTTGTGCCGTGGAGTTTTTGTTTGTGCCGTGGAGTTTTTTTGTGCCGTGGAGTTTTTGTTTGTGCCGTGAAGTTTTTGTTTGTGCCGTGAAGTTTTTGTTCGTGCCGTGAAGTTTTTGTTCGTGCCGTGAGTTTTTGTTCATTCCGTGGAGTTTTTGTTTGTGCCGTGAAGTTTTTGTTCGTGCCGTGAAGTTTTTGTTCGTGCCGTGGAGTTTTTGTTTGTGCCGTGGAGTTTTTGTTTGTGCCGTGACCCCTATGGGCCACCGTAGTTTTCTACTAGCGAATTTTTCTGCGCGAAGCGACCTTTTTCCTTTGTCGGCATCCATTTTGCAGCCCTCGAAAAGTCAATTTCTTAAAATCTGTTCCACGTCTTGGAGCACTATTAATCACGCATTTACGAATCATTAAAATCGGAATATAACTGGAACGTTACCTCCAGCCGGAAAATTCGAAAGTTGGAGCCAAATTTTAACTCCAGACGCGCGAAACTTTATCTTCAAACATCTAACGTATATACGCAATACCCGTCAGTTTTTAAACCTTACATCGTAGTGTGTTCAGTTAATCGAATTCGCTGACATTTTAAAAGCTATCAGCATAAAAAATTTTTACTTTGGTTGAATTAAGGTGGGCAAAAATTTGCATTTAGCCCGGCATTGCCGAATGTCGACCTCGTTTTCGAGGACTGATTTTGCCACGTCTTGCTGACGCAATAAGTGATACCGACAAAGGAAAAAGGTCGCTTCGTGCGAGAAAATTCGCTAGTGGAAAACCGACTTTATTGCCTCTTTTATAAAACAGTATAATAAACAACAACAACAACAACAACAACAACAACAACAACAACAACAACAACAACAACAACAACAACAACAACAACAACAACAACAACAACAACAACAACAACAACAACAACAACAACAACAACAACAACAACAACAACAACAACAACCAAACAAATTTAATTACCTAATTATGATTTCAATAATATTATGTTTTTGGACTAGCTGCCAGAAGTAAGTACTGTATTCGAAAAAATTTGCATTGCTGCATGTGGTTTCTTTGATGCATGCTATTCGTGATATTCGGTTTGAATTCAATTATTCAGGAGGTCAATTTTGGTTTCTTCAGTGGTTATCTTTAGCCAATCCAGTTTTGCCGACTGAGATAACAATTTGCCGATTTGCTGATTAGTGGGGGGGTGTTCACGCTGCCTAATGCGTTTTACAGAAGACTGTGTTGTAGCTTATTAAAATTCTCATTATCTCAAATTAACAGACGAAATGATCGCTTTGATAGCTCTTAAAGTCAGTGTCACTTTCAATGTCAGTGGAATTATCACATGTTTGGCAAGGAAACGTTTTCTTTCTAAAAACTCATTATGCAGTGTGACATCATACAAGTCACATATGTGTATCAAACAAAGTCAAAAATCTTGACATACAGGAAAGATTATAACGTTTTAGAAAACAAGTTATATTATGATTTTAAATGAACTTTCCAATTCAATCATAAAAAACATTGTCGCATAGGCACTTTAACACTCATTGTTTAACACTTACAAATCCTTCAAAACTTAGAAATTACCGATGCAAAATGCAAAATTCCTACTGTGATCACAGAAACTTTGAAAGACAGTACTCCACAAATGGCGAATATTGGCCCACATGTGAAAGGCTAATTAGTAACGCATTACTTTGTATTTAGAACACTGTAAATAGAGACCTTACGATTTTAGGACGGTAACGCGACGACAACGGCCAAAACAAGCTCATTCAAATAAATGGTAGCAAAGATAATTTGTGGTATATAGTATCAATCGTATGAATTTAATACAGTCTTAGAAGTTGAAGACATGAGTTTTATGGTTGGGAAGAGTTCTGCTGAACCCAGTTTGAAGTTGCACTTGTTGCATCAAGACGTGAAAATCTGTGATTTGGCGTTGTAAACAGAGCGAGGACAATGTCTAAATTATTCATATATTGTAGTTATTCAATTCTTTTCAATGATCAGCCGTTGCCGTCGCGTTGCCATCCTAAACCGTAAGGTCTCTAGTATGGGAAGCGGGAAGGAGGTGGGCCGGTGGAGAAGGTAAGGTTGGGAGTTAAGTAGGCTTGTGTATAAAGTGTGAATGGGACATGGGGTATAAAGAATGGGTGTGAGTAGGTGGGGGTGTGAGGTAAGTAAGGTTGTGAACAGCAAGTGGGTAGGTGTGAAAAAGGGGTTATGGGTGGGTAGGGAGATGGGGTAAGTATGGTTGTAGAACAGCAAGAAATGGGCAGCTGTGAGATGCGAAGAAGGGGTCTAGGATGTGTAGGGGAGTGAGGTAAGTATGGTTGTGGAACAGCAAGAAGTGGGCAGTGGAGGGTGTGAAGAAGAGGTTAGGGTCGGTAGGGGTGTAGGGTAAGTATGGTTGTGGAACAGCAAGAAGTGGAGGATGTGAAGAAGGGGTCTATGGTTGGTAGGGGTGTGGGGTAAGTATGGTTGTGAAAGAGCAAGATGTGGGCAGCTGAGAGTGTGAATAGAGTTTAGCGTGGGTAGGGGATGCAGGGTAAGGTAATTAATTATATGTATTAAGTGGGGTGAGTACTTGGGGAGTTAGGAATGGGTAGAGGTGTGAGGTTTGTAGAGGTGCAAAGTGGGTGGGCAGGTTCAAAGTGAAGTAAAGGGCATCAGAGTGTGGAGCATTCCTCAAAAAATCCATCTTGAGCTTTTTACTTCTGACTGCTGCAGAATCTTGTAAAAAATTTCTTGCATACAGAACTTACTTAAGGTTATACTTATTTGAATCCAAGTCCTGTTTCTTGCAAACTTCTTGTATGACCTATACAAATAATTTTCACTTTGTTATCACAAAATTTAATATGGTATGGTAGCTAAAAAGCTAGCCACTTCACATGTTGTGTTAATACAAAATTTCTCTTCGAGTTATGGTCTTATGGAGTTTTGAAAAATACTATTCCCGATATCAGCATTTATTGTTTTGCTGATGGCAAATTGCCATTGGCAAAGATATTAATTAAAACTAGATTAAATAAATTTTAAGATTAAAGATTAAATTTGGTTATAAATACTTGGTTAAGGTTAAAAAGTGATGTCCGGTCCAACCATAAACAGTTGTTTAGGGATCACATCCATATTCGAGTTGCCACGCAAAATGTAAAATTGACATTCTGGTGCCTAGGTAGATGGTTCAAAAATATTATTCTTTGACGTTTTCACAAATTAAACAATGGCAAACAAAATACTTTTTAAATGTCTTTCCATAAGGTATGATACACTTGAGGTTTTCAAGGCTGGTTGGGCGGTTTTAGATAAAGAAACGTCAATTTGACGTTATGCGTCGCAACTAGAAATATTTATATGGAAGAGCCCCTTCACCCAATGAGTGCCAGCGCTCTCACCTAGACCAGAGATTTTCAGGGATTTTTAGGGCCGTTAAACTCAAAAACTCAATCCCAAAAACTCAATCTTGAATTGAGTTTTGAAACTCAATCTTCTCACCAAAGTTTCAGTGCAGTAAAAATAAAGTTGTTTGAGTTAAATTCGTTACGTGTGGAAATTAGTTTTCAGTTGGAAACCCGACAATCAAGAAAAAATGGCTGGCATTCATCTCACAACACAAGAAAAACTATGCATTCGCCATCTTCAGAGCTGACAAGTCTCACGGTTTACCCGTGAGTCTCCAGATTTTCGCACTGACCTCCAGGTCTCACGGTGGGTGTTGAAAATCTCACGGGATCCATTAAAATGGTCCTTTATGCATGGATTCTGCATCTATGCTCTGAAAAAACATACAATTTGCAAAAATATTGTCTGTTCTTTCGAAATAAATCCGTACGTATTTGTAAAATGACACTCCTGTTAAAAAAAGTAGTAGCGTGGAAGTATAACTAAACATAAATTATGTATGTGCGCGGGCTTATTTTATTTTTTTTACACACGCATATATGGCAATCTGGTTCCCCGAGCATACCCGGTCAACAATAATATAAAGTCAACAATTTATACATAATTTGATTAAAATTTTTCAGTATTAAATATTGTCTGCACTACTCTGTCTGGCTATCACTGTCAGGGGGGGTACGAACTATGAACTAAAGGTCCCAGCAGTCTCCAGGTTTTTAATCCTCTCAACTTGGCAGCTCTGCATCTTTAACCAGTTTATAGTGTCCCTCAGTGCCCCTGCTTTAACACATTCCATCTCAACTACATTTATTGAGTACAAGTGTCAGCCCCCCTGGTAGCAACCACCCCAGCTGTTCAGCTAAACTCAATCTTCTGTGCAAAAATGGACCCAAGAAAAAATCCTGAAAAAAACCCCCTGCTAGACGAGTAAAGTCGTCTGGCATTAGACAGAGTAAAATAATAAAGTAAGGCACATTAGGGTGCAATGCGACCTACTGGGTTAAATTTTATGCACTGGCTTTTTGGCTATAATTTATGTGCCAAATTAGTATGTCAAAAATGTCAATATGGCAGCCAAAAATTAAATGGTAAAAACAAGGGCCGATGTAAGTCAAAATTATCTTCACTGTTGGATTATACAATGCTTCTAAACCTTAAAGGGGAAGTCAAGTCCGTTCTGCACATCGGTTCTGCTCATAACAATGTGAGGACCTCTAATGTGAATATTGCCCAAATTTCGAATGTTTCGAATTTTTCTGAACATAAACTCTATTTCATATTCATTTAGAAGCATAGCGAACTAAAATGGTGTCAGATATTCAGACAGTACATCATATTTTAAAAAATAAGCAGTTCAAAATGTAAACAAACCGTTTGTTTACATTACGGACTTGACTTCCCCTTTAACTGAGGGTCACAACCACTGAATTGTATCACAGATTAGATAAGACATACAGAGACGTAACTGACCGTTGTAAACACTGCGGAAGATTACGTTATCATGCACCCACTTTTTTTATCAACTGTGCGTGCTCAGCAAGTTTAAAGTGAGTCGTCATCAGGTCGTCATCCAATCAGATGCATGCATCTAGTAACTTGCCAAGCATGCGCACAAAAAAAGTGGGTACACTAGTTACATCTCTGTATGTCTCTACTCTGTGATTGTATGTACAATTTAATTTTAACGACATTTAAACATTTGCTGACGTCAGCAATATTGTTTTTTTTTGAACTCAATAGAAACTCAACTCATGAAAAATTAAATTCTATCGACTCAGAATTTCAGGTGAACACTTGTCATAACGATCACTGATATACTTAGCATACTTTACCTGTAACAGAGTCATATGTGCAGTCAATTTAACCTTCTGTCGCCGGCCATTTGGACATTGAACATTTACTACAGTACAAGTAGCCATCTTGGAAACCGCGCTATTATTTACAAAAATGAAAGACTGGGGACTATACTTTTATTGTAAAATTTTTGGTGAAATTTCGTCAATTTTGAAAAATTTCACTACGCAGTAAAGAAGTTTTTAGCAAAATTTTGATACAGTAAATGTTTGGAGTTTTGTACGAAAGCATTTTAAATTAAGACCATGTGAAGTCCGTAATGTAAACAAATCCTTTGTTTACATTTTGAACTGCTATATTTGTAAAATAAGACATAGTGACATACTAACTGAATATCTAACACTTTTCTGGTTCGCTATTGTAAATGAATATAAACTAGAGTACGCCGTTTCAATTCAAAAAAGTTCGAAAGATGCAAAATTTGGGCAATGTTTATTTCTGCGGGTCCCCCTTTGTTATGAGCAGAACTGATTGCGCAGAACGGACTTGACATGGTCTTTAAGATTGTATGGGATAATAAGAAGATAAAGTGTTAACTAAATAAAAACTGAATAATAATGCGTACCATAATGCGTGTGTTCCGTATAACGTTCCGTATAACATTTTATTTAGCAGAGAGTTTGAGCAAGAGATCGACTTGACAAAAGAGTTTGAGCAAGAGATCGACTTGACAAATTTTTATTAGCAGAGAGTTTGAGCAAGAGACTTGACGAAATTTTTGCCCGTCCCCTCCGCGCACAATCTTGCGCATTCACAGTTCTGCGCATGCAGTGGATTAATGCGCCCAGGGCGCTGTAAATTAGCAGAGAGTTTGAGCAAGAGACTTGACTGAAATTTTTGCCCGTCCGCGCACAATCTTGCGCATTCACAGTTCTGCGCATGCAGTGGATTAATGCGCCCAGGGCGCTGTAAAACACGGGCACAGATGAAGTATACACGCGTAAAAATCATCATGTTGATGCAAGTTGTTCAAAACAGGAGCGAACAATGTTGTGCTGCACCCCGTGAACAATATTGTTAACAAGTTGTTGAACCATCAACATTGTTGCAACTTGTTGACAATCATGTTAACAACTTGCAACAGTACTGATGGTTGAACAACTTGTTAAAATTGTTCACGGGGTGCAGCACAACATTGTTCACTCCTGTTTGAACAACGCCGAACAACCTGATCAATTTTTACCCGTGTATACTTCATAGATTATAGAAGAAGAAGAACAGATGAAGTATATACTTCATTAGATACGTATATACTTCTTACTTAATCTATGACACGGGCGGTGAAACGGCTATGGCGCCCCTGATCTATGTGTGATGCAGGTTTAATACTATAGACAAAATACTTTTTCCGGATTCTTAATCACGGCTGATTATACAGGGAACGTTGTAGTGTCTGGGATCTCACTCACGAGGATCGATTGTTTTCGCAAAACAACTTAGTTCGTGTGTTTGTTTATAAGATGAAAAAAAGACGAAGATAAAGCTTTTTAAACGGCTGTTGTCGTAAAACCTGCAACTGGAATGTGTGTTTGGAAATCAGGTATGTTCAATCACACGTATTTTTGTCGAGTTCGACCAGATGAAGCGCCATAAATTGATAAAAACAGCAAGTTCTTTTTTTCAAGCGATAGTTTGTTCACTTTGTTGTCGCAGTTTACAAGCGCGGAAAAGTTTTAACTTTTAAATATTTCATGCACAATATATGAAAGCTAGCTTCATTTTGATGTTTTTGTATAACTCAAGTACCTAATTTTCTGAAAATCACCAAATGATAATGGGCTTTTTTAATTTTTAAACATTTTTTTGCCCTTATTTTTGACATGCACATGCCGAAATCTACACATGGAATACAAGCAAGCGATAGTTTGTTGTCGCAGTTTTACAAGCGCGGAAAATTTTTAACTTTTAAATATTTCATGCACAATATATGAAAACTAGTTTTATTTTGATGTTTTTGGATAATTCAAGTACCTAATTTTCTGAAAATCACCAAATGATAATGGGCTTTTTTAATTTTTAAACATTTTTTTCCCTTTATTTTTGACATTTACATGCCGAAATCCTCGCCGAAATCTACACATGCATGGAATACAAGCAATTTGTTGTCGCAGTTTTACAAGCGCGGAAAATTTTTAAATTTTAAATATTTCATGCACAATATGTGAAAACTAGCTTTATTTTGATGTTTTTGTATAATTTAAGTACCTAATTTTCTGAAAATCACTCAATGATAATGGGAGTTAGGTAACATCGAGTTGAATGGGAGTTAGGTAACATCGAGTTGAATTCGAGTTCGAGTTCGAGTTGGGCTACGAGTTGGACTTCGAGTTAGTACTTCGAGTTAAAGGGGAAGTCAAGTCCGTAATGTAAACAAACGGTTTGTTTACATTTTGAACTGCTGTATTTTTTAAAATATGACTTCGAGTTAAAGGGGAAGTCAAGTCCGTAATGTAAACAAACGGTTTGTTTACATTTTGAACTGCTGTATTTTTTAAAATATGATGTACTGTCTGAATATCTAACACCATTTTGGTTCGTTATGCTTCTACATGAATATGAAATAGAGTTTGTGTTCAGAAAAATTCGAAACATTCAAAATTTGGGCAATGTTTACCTCAGAGGGCCCTCTATTGTTATGCGCAGAACCGATGCGCAGAACGGACTTGACTTCCCCTTTAAACTTCGAGTTGGATATTTTTCTTTACTTTTCGGGAAAATGACAATTGTATTTCACCCAACCTTTTTTGCTGCGGAGCGAGCGAGCCTGAACCAAATTTACACATATGGGGGAATTTATATCTTCATTATACCATTGTTTACCGCAGCTGTAGGCCTACATTGTGGTCGTGCGCGATCGGAAATGCTCAGTAACCTTTTTGTCGGTTGTGCTTCCACAACACCTTGTGGTAATTTTGAGTTACAGATTACAGTTACAGATATTGCACCCCGCACACTCCCTATATCAGGGTTTTTCAGTGACTGGCTATATTAGGACCAGAACTGGCGTGAAGCAGACCGAGGTAGACTGTGAACTTACATATGGCGCTGTAAGCAGCCGCTATTAGTCCGTACCTCATTACCTGTGCCTCAGTACCTCTGCCCCCTGACCTGACATGGTTTCCGCACAATTTTGAAATGTTATAATAAATCTTTTTACAGAGATACCTTTCTCATATCATGTACTTCATTAGTTCATTGTTTGTATTCTTAATTCGAAACAAAAGCACTCGTACTCTAATTTATTTATAGTAGACAGTGCCGGACACCAAAAAATACACAGTGAGATATTTTCCATAACTAGATCTTCACTAGTGAAGATATCGATTAAGTGTTCATTTTCTTTGTTATTTTTACTAACGACCATATAATCATATTATTTTTACTAACGACCATATAATCATTTAATACACGGTGGTTTGAAGTTTCATATCTTATTATTATTTTATCTTCTCGTGGTGAAAACTGAAAACAATATTTTTACCACTCAAACGTAAAATTCATATCTTCGCACCGCCTTTCGCTGGAGCTGCGGAGAAACAACAGACTAATCTCAGAGGCAGTGCCATTCTCGTACCCAGAGCCCTTCTTACGCGCGGTCAACGGAGCGCGACGAGGGGCTCTGGCCAAATCCATATCAAACTGGCATCTGATTGGCTACAACGAAGGTTATTGTTCTAATACCGGATATATTCTATTACCATGTTTTTATGATATCCGGTTATGGATTTGGCCAGAGCCCCTCGTCGCACTGCGCGTAAGAAGGGCTCTGGGTATGAGAATAAGACACTGCTGATCCATTCTCGTACCCAGAGCCCTTCTTACGCGCGGTGCGACGAGGGGCTCTGGCAAATCCATATACGAACTGGCATCTGATTGGCTAGTTCTAACACCGGATATTGTTTTCTTACCATGTTTTTATGGTATCCGGTTATGGATTTGGCCATGCCAGAGCCCCTCGTCGCACCGCGCGTAAAGAAGGGCTCTGGGCACGAGAATGGTGCTGATCAGTCTGCTATCGCATACTACACCCTGTCTCCGTACCCAGGCGTTTCTTTGTAAAAAAACAGCGATGCGCATATGACGAGTTCACATGAAGTATTGTAGTACTACACCGCCGTCTAACATCCTCTGTATAGTACTCTCCTTGACCTTTCAATACTAATAACCTATACATATCCTCACACGTAGTATTAGGGAGGCTGGCGCAGGGGCGGGAATATAAAAGAAGGTAGTCATTTTTAGATTAGGATTAGATTAGAGCCAGATTAAGATTAAACCAGGGTTAGGGTTAGAGGTTAGAGTGGGGGTTGGGGTTCAACTTAATATAAGGCATATCCTCGTAATCTTTAGAAAATTTGACAATTAAGGATAATCCCTAATACTACGTGTGAGGATATGCAGAATAGTACTGATATAGTTTCGAATACATATTTTGAACGAAACAATACTTAAAATGTACAAATTTTGATATATTCTTTTCCACATAGTAATTAATGTATAAGACGTACAACAAAGTGCATCATAAAAACGATTGATAGTAAAGTAAATTTACATTGCTACGTTTCATTCTCCATACTTTATGAACGTAATAACACGTATTTGAAGTTGCGAAGAAGTAAACATGAATCGGAGTTGTTCGAAAATTTCCAGAACATTCGGAAACGCCAGTGTATAGGTAACTCGAAGTTTAACTCGAACTCGAACTCTAACTCGAATCCAACTCGATGTTTCGGGATTCCCAATGATAATGGGCTTTTTGTTTAAACATACTTTTTTCCAGCTTGTTTCATAGGGTGTCAGATTTCAAAAACACGAAGTCGAAGGCAATGCAATACCATGTGTAGATTTCGGCATGTGCATGTCAAAAATAAGGGCAAAAAAATGTTTAGAAATTATAAAAGCCCAATATCATTTGGTGATTTTCAGAAAATTAGGTACTTAAATTATCCAAAAACATCAAAATGAAGCTAGTTTTCATATATTGTGCATGAAGTATTTAAAAGTTAAAAATTTTCCGCGCTTGTAAAACTGCGACAACAAACTATCGCTTGCTTGTATTCCATGCATGTGTAGATTTCGGCATGTACATGTCAAAAATAAAGGCAAAAAAATGTTTAAAAATTAAAAAAGTCCATTATCATTTGATGATTTTCAGAAAATTAGGTACTTAAATTATACAAAAACATCAAAATAAAACTACTTTTCATATATTGTGCATGAAATATTTAAAAGTTAAAAATTTTCCGCGCTTGTAAAACTGCGACAACAAACTATCGCTTGCTTGTATTCCATGTGTAGATTTCGGCATGTGCATGTCAAAAATAAGGGCAAAAAAATGTTTAAAAATTAAAAAAGCCCTTTATCATTTCGTGATTGGCAAAAAATTAGGTACTTGAATTATCCAAAAACATCAAAATGAAGCTAGTTTTCATATATTGTGCATGAAATATTTAAAGGTAAAACATTTTCCGCCCTTGTAAAACTGCGACATCGCTGTGAACATGCAATTTGGAGTCTTTTGGCGGACATTTCAGTTGCATATTGTAAGTTCGAAAAGAGAAATAAAACAGCCTTTAACATAGTAAAAACGGAATTTTCTGCTTGTTCCTTATCATTGAATATTTTCCCTAACTTTTATATTGCACTTGAATGCCTGAA
This sequence comes from Paramuricea clavata, assembly GCA_902702795.2. Lineage (NCBI taxonomy): Eukaryota > Metazoa > Cnidaria > Anthozoa > Malacalcyonacea > Plexauridae > Paramuricea > Paramuricea clavata. The sequence goes on along the minus strand of CACRXK020010852.1, from coordinate 3,311 downwards.
TATGTTAATGAAAATGTTTCCAATGTTCTCTAAATTGACAATTGTTTTCTAACTTTATCAAAACAAGGTCACAAGTTGTGTCATTGTAAATTACGCAAGTGACCTGGTCATAAATCTTTGAATTAAAAAAAAGCCCACAAAAGCCCATTTTCTAACCTTTTCAGGTCGAAAGTATAACTAATTATAGATAATTTAAAGGATTGAAGTTAACTTTTTTTCCACTCGGTCTGGCTAAAAAACTCGACTACAATTTGTCATTGCCTGAAAAATGTAAATATATTTTATGATAAAATCGCTATGCCTTCAAATAATTTCACATTTTAAAAATGCTTTTCCAACTCCAGCGATGTAATTTGCAATACTAATTAATTGCCAGAGTCTCTATTTTATAACAAGTTAATTTCTTTCCATTTTAAGGATAAATTTACTTTAAAAATTTGCACTTTTTGATTGCCCTTTAAATATTTTTGTCTCTTGTTTTTGCTTCGCTTCATCAGTTCATCTTTAAAAATCCCGCTTCATCCGCGCATTTCGCACGCTCGCGCCAGTCTCCCGTGCATCACACATGGATCAGGCAAATATTAGCGCGTTTCACCGCCCGTGTTTTACTACGCCCTGATGCGCCCCACAAGCAACACCGCGGAAAAACGTCTGCGCATGCGTCAACCTTACCTGTAATATAGTATTGCGAACTTGATGAGAAGCTGTTCCGAACGCTTCCGAAGGCTCAAAATGGCGGTAAAAAGGAGTGACTTCATTGTGCGTCTTTACAGCCACATTTCGAGCGCAAAAATAAACATGTCATTCTAAAAACTAGGAATAAATACAGCCAGCAGGTCCAAGAAATTGTATTGTACAAGAACATGAACTAAAGGTGATTGTTGACAAATTTATCGTCTGAAACATTTTGTTTATCAACTAAGCAATGACAATTTCCGAATTTTCGTTTGAGATACATTTCTTAAAAAAAAACTGTGTCGCCAAATATAAAAAATTTTCGTGTTCACAATAACTAAACTTTAGGATTTATTCTACAATTTGAGTGGGTTAAGAAGCTTAACTTTTCGAGAGTTTTCTTAACTTTTGAGTTTGAATTTTTGTTTTGAATAATTGTGCAACAATTTTCGAAGTCGTGTCCGTTAAAATCAACAATTTTTTACATGAATTCTATTTCATTCCATACTTTAAATGTCAGGACGCTTTCAATTAACGTCTAGTCTACCCATTTGCTATATTTTCTCGTTTGTTTTACTAATTTTTGACCAATTAATAAGCATGTTTTTGTTTTAGAAATTGATATTCAAATTCCCCGCCATATTTTCATAATTTGGTGCATGCGCAGACGTTTTTCCGCGGTGTTCCCACAAGCATTACAAGCATTGCATCAAAATCAGTCCCAGCAAGCGTTGCATCGAAATACAGCGTCATGGCGTCCTTTATAGCCACAAACCGTCTGTGGCTATAAGATATGATATTATCCCGCTGAAAACCGGCATATCTTATAGCCACGAAGTGTGGATTGCAAGATATGCTGAAATCTGGTATCCAATTTATAGCCACAAAGCGTGGCTATAAAATATCGGCAAAAAACACTAGACTACCGAAAACCGGCATTCTTTATAGCCACAAACCGCGGCCACAAGATATGCTGAAAACAGGCCGGCATACCTTATAGTCACGAAACGTGGCTATAAAATATCCCAGCCGGGGCAAAATGACGCGGTTTATCCAACGTTGAATCAACGTTGGAAATGACCTTCCCGAGACGTTGGATAGACGTTGAAAAAGGGTTGACTATGCAAATTGGATCGACGTTACTGTTTCGACGTTGAAACAACGTTGAAATTAGGTTGCCAATCTCGTCAACCATAATTCAACGTTGAATCCACGTTAAAACAACGTTGAGATCGGTTCACAAATCGACGTCGTACATTTAACCATGAATGAACGCAGAGATGAACGTTAATTCAACGTCTGTTGGCTGCTGTTGAACCAATGTTTGTAAAACAACGTCAGAGCACAGAGTAGAGACATATGTCTTATCTACTCTGTGGTCAAGAGGACGTGAAAATGACGTATGCACCTCGCGTTCACTTCCGGGTTTTAATCTGGGACGGCTTGTTTGTCTTTTTCGAAGCAAATTTTTGTTTTCTTGTTACCTGTTCATTCCTGTATTGTTTTCAATCAGTTGTCAAGATATGTACAAGAAAAGGCTACATAATACTGGCCAAGTGTTTCCTGATGAATTAGTATGGACATTCAATAAGTTTTTTTTAGAAAAAAAGTTATATTTCAGTATGTTGAAAAGTGAACTTTGTTGCATCATTTGGAATAAATACAACAGCTGCAGGTATTGTTTACGAGCTAATTGAAGCCTATTCAATCAAGCTTGTCAACTGTTCAGTATAAATATAGCATCAGTGTTTATATTGGTAAAATTTAATACTGTTTACGATAGTTTTTCACGCTGGAAAGCGTTTTTTTCTTGTCCTACTTTTTGCAATCAGTGTTTATATTGGTAAAATTTAATACTGTTTACGATAGTTTTTCACGCTGGAAAGCGTTTTTTTTCTTGTCCTACTTTTTGCACTGTTGTGACAGAGCAACTAAAATTAATTGAGTTTTTACTGCTTTTAAGTGCTTTTATTTTTCTATTTTCCCACGTTTTCCTGATTTTAAACAGTTGTTAATATAACTTCTGTTTAGTTTGTTCTAAAATATTTGTTTTGGTGAAGATTACTAGCGGTATTGAAGTGGTTTAATATTAACAAGGGTGGGTTGCAAGCCCGTAGCTGGCTCTCAATTTCTGGGGGGTACTCACTGCAGAAAGAATGTAACCGACGGTTTGAGATGGTTACATTCTTTCTGCAGTGAGTGCCCCCCCCCCCGTCGCCAAAACAATTTCGGTCAGTGTACCATTTTAGGGGTCAAAAATTTTTTCCGGACATACCATTTTTTTCGGACATACTAAATTTTTCCGAAACCTAACAAAATTTTTCAAAAATCACAAAATTTTCCACAAAATTTACAGAATTTTTTCCATGATTACAATTTGTTCCCAGGCCCTTTATCTCAATTTTTCATACCCGATTTCCGAGTGGGGGGCACTGGCCCACCCAGTGGGGGGGGGCATTGCCCCCCAGGCAATGCCCCCCCAGGCCCCCCTCCAGCTACGGGCCTGGTGGGTTGTAGCGAAGTAGTTGTAGTTCGCTACTGTAGCGAACTACAATTTTCAAGTAGCCAGTAGTTTTTGACTACTTTTTTAAAACAGCAGTTGTAGTTATAGCGAACTACATTTTGCCTAAAAGTAG
>CACRXK020010851.1:0-17093 GCA_902702795.2 Paramuricea clavata | reverse complement strand
CGGGGGGGGGGGCAATTTTTTCCCTGGGGGGGCAATTGCCCCCCCCCCCCAGATATATAGTTAAAAAAGGCACTGGCGTGTCGTGGTTTTATATGTGATAAAAAATCATGTTAATTTACATAAACTTTAGCTTTGTTTTTCTCGGTTTAGACAAAGATTATTTTAAAAATTACTTCGCCAATGAACTCGTATAAGATGAGTCGTTTTTTAAGCCATTTAAAGCACTTGTAGTTGTGTTTTATCACATATAAAACACTCCACTACGCGTCATGTTTTATATTATGTGATAAAACACTCCTACACGTTCTTTAAATAGTACAAAAAACTGAATATATGTTGATAGGCTCTAGACAACGTTTTTAAATGATATCCAAGCTCCTACAATTAGATTAGGCGATACAGAAGTTAACAGAGTAAGTGAAATAAAAACCTTGGGGGTTGTGGTAGATGACCAGCTTCTTTGGAAAAATCATGTCGACGCTACAATTGCCAAGGCTTCAAAAGGAATCGATATGTTGAAACGAATGAAACCTTACGTACCAAAATTTACTTTAATGCATGTCTACAATGCCCTAATTCTGCCTCATTTTGAGTATTGTATCCTTGTCTTGGATACATGCAGTAATTATCTAATTGAAAATTTACAAAAATTACAGAACAGGGCTGCAAGGGTCATTTCAGGTAAATCGTATGAGATTAGATCGTGTGTGATTTTATCAGAACTTGGTTGGCGGCCACTGGCAGAACGAATGAAATTCAAAAAGGCAACGTTCATGTATAATGTGAAAAACAATAATCTAAATTAGCCTATGACAGATATTTTTTAAATTAGTAACAATGAATTTCATAATTTGCGAAGTAGCTAATGCTGTTAATCAGAGTTAATCATTAAGCTGCGGACACGCTAACCTGAGTATCAGGCCCTTATGTTTTCATTCGCCAGGATTAATTGGCGGCGGCGAATGAAGGAGGGCCTGGTACAATTCTTTACCGCGCCGCATGTAAAAAGCCAGATTCTGGCTTTTTCGTCTGATTGGCCGATTAGACAAACGATCTTTTAAATCTGTCATTTGATTGGCTGGTGCTAATTAGATTATACTATTGTTGTTGATATATTTTATAATGATCACAACTACAGTCATAGCCAGCCCACTAAACAGCTGAATTTAAATTAAAACTGCAGTAAAATTAGAAAATAATCGCAGATTAGCGAAATATATTGCAAATGTAGCTGATATTAAATCGCCATCCGATTGCACTATCGACTAACTGCCGTATAGTTTTAAAGTATACTTATATATATATACTTTATAATTATACGTCAGTTTGTTGATAGTGCAATCGGGTGGCGATTTAATATAAGCTACATTTGCAATATATTTCGCTAATTTGTGATTATTTTTGTTAATTTTATAAGTTCATTGCAGTTTTAATTTAAATTCAGCCGTTTAGTAGGCTGCCTATGCTATAATTAGATTGTTGTTGTCGTTGTGTGAAATTTAAATTTCTCCTGCGACATTTTGATTGGGTACTAAATATAAACTTTGCTGTGGGTGGAAAGCGTTCGGGTTAAGGTTTGTATCAGGCTCTATTTGAAAAATAGAGCCTGATACTCAGGTTACGGGCACGCGGGCATTGCCCGCGAGGAAGGTTTACCATAGGTGAGGAAGGTTTAGTTGGCCAATGGTCGCTAACTGCACCAAAAGAGTAAAACAAATAAATCAAGGTTGAATAAGGCAGTTGAGGCTGACAAGTTGTGAACTTGTGGTGGCACTATTGTGATATAGTACTTATACCAGATGACTATGACATTGGAGAATGAATACTGAGAAGACAAATAACTGAAAATATTCTGTAAAATTAAAATGTGTAAGTGTCAAGCATCAGAGGTGCCTTAGGCCACATAAATTATATATAGGCCACATTTATATTTTGTTATACAATATAAATGTACCACCCGACAAAATCTTGAAAGACAGTTAAGGTATTTTATATTTTGGTTTTAGTGCCATTTTAAACTGCCAATTCAAACAAACAGAAACGTGAAAGAAATTAAATTGCATTTTAAACCTAGCCTTATAAACAAAGTTGAGGAATAAATTTTAGTATGTGTGATGTAAGTCGGACAAAAATAGTACAGCTTAATTACTGAGTTGTGTAGCTGTCATACATATTTAATACAGATCGACAGAATATATCGAGGTCTTATTCCCTCAACAGTCGGCCAAAATAAATTCCGGAAAAAATTTTTTCGTACTGGTCGGGCACAATCCGGAAAAGTCGGGCAAACTTCTTTCCGCCCCCCTAATTTTTTCCTTCCAGTACGCCCATGATCATTACTTACATACCTGATACCTACACTGTCAATTCCCACAAACTATAAGATAACGATAAGTATATTGCAGGATTGGCAGCGTCTGGTATAGAGATATATTGCCATTGCCATTGATTTTCAACCACTCCAAACATTGCCATAAACTGCCATGCAGGGCACTATATAGCCTCCTGCGCAGACGTTGTTAGTGGCCGAGGCCTCACCTAACGTCTGCTCACATTCGCTATACGTTTGACTTCCCGGCAATTAACCAATCACAATCATCTACACGATAATTGGAAGATCGGCCTTCAATGACCTTCACACGCATGGGCTATTAAATCAACAAGTCTGTAGTATTTTTAAATTTGAAAGTTTTAACACTGCGCATCAGAAAAAGGCTTTTCAGTCTATTATAAACGAAAAGGATGTTTTCGTAAATCTCACAACTGACGCAGGAAATCACTTATTTATCACGCCGTTACTGAAGCTATTCGATGTAATATTCGGATTTAAATATTTAAACAAATTGTAAACGTACATTGTAAACAGTTAGTAATCGTGGTTTTGCCATTGATAAATTCAATACGAGATCAAGTAAAAAAACTACACGATCTAGGAGTCAGTGCTGTGTCATTATTAAGTTGAATCGAGAGCGATAAAGAGGCGAAGGCATTGGAAGAAGGGAAATATTCTGACTGTATTATATGGCACAGCAGAGTCATTGTTGAAGACCGAACGATGGTCTGAGACGAATGCTTCAAGAAAGTGTTGTCTTTTTATGCATTGCCTCGTAACAGGTGGGAAATTTGTCTGAGCATGCGCGAGTAAAATGAGTCACGCAATTGTGTGGAATACACGCAACGCGTGTTTACAAAAAAGCACAATCGTGTAAATATTGCAAAATGTTTGTACAAAATAAATGACTGTTTTATGTTGAAAGAGTGGACATGTTCTAAATTAATCATACAGAACTTTTTAATGACGTTCTATTTCAGTACCCTGCCATTGTCTCTGGTGGGCTGTCCGTCTGCATTCGATCTGAAACAGTTGCTACTTTGCTGTCGAAGAATTTCGAATGTTTACATGAAAATAGAGGCAAGTCATGCATTTTACAACCTCTTAAACTGTATGAGCCCCTATTTTTACGCTTATACCCAAGATATCAAATAAAAGTACATGAAACAGAGAACATTTGTAGAAAGTTTTATCGTGAGGCCACGGCCAGTTTTTAAAATATCTTTATTTCTGTTCCGGTCATCACCAAAATTACACAAAAGCCGGGCTTGAATATACAACAAATTTTGAATCGCATCAAGCACAAAAATACTTAACGTATAACCAAAATATGCTCATGAAGTCGAAATTAATAGCTAAATTTTCAAACTAGACCCTTCTCGAAGCGGTTTTCATGAAGGAAGTTCACATTTCGGCCTTTGATTCTTGGCAAAAATTTGACCACAACACGTGCGAAGCAACTGGGTCTCAAAGACTGAACTAAAACATTGTGAGCCCCTATTTTCCTGACGATATGTTTGATACCTACAAACGCCGAAAACTTTTTTCTTTTCATTTAGCTATATTTGAAATTGAGGCCACGGGGTATTTTTGAGAAAATACAGTTCAAAGTCAAGCTATTTTTACATATTTTCAAAATTTGTCAAATTTCGCGAGCTTGTATTTTGAACTTAGACAGCTGAAGTTACATTATGAAACATAGGATGGAAAATTTGAGGCATATAAAGTTAATTTCAACTTACATTTCATTCTCAAATCACGTCTTTCTTCGTTTATCACGGTTTTAAACAAGCCATAGATCGACGTATACGGTATTTACTCCCATGTTCACGTCGCCATATTAACTTCTTCCAATCACTCGATTACAAAACAATCATCCCAAAACAAAGAATTCATGATCGACTTTTAAAAGAATAACCAATAATTTGTAAATCGTTGAATGGAAAGCAAAAATCGTCAGCTAAAACAGCTTCTTGCTAACTTTCTGCTTTGTTTTGAATGTAAATGCAATGAGCTTTGTTTCTGCCCGCAAATTTTTGGTCAGCGACGACAAATTTCCCACCTGTTTTGCCTCGTATTATCTATTACATCTAGTACAAGCATGCAAGTTTACGAGCCTTTCAATTATGAAGGGTTTACATCAGAGGGTTGGGGTATGTCAGTATATTAACTAGATGGCTCATAAACTTGTTACGTATAAAAAGAAAAATTCAAGACAATATAAAATAACGACTATTAAAATGGTCAATGTCGATCGATTCCTGTGAGTTTGAGAATTACAAATGCGAACACATGTTTAGGATTTATTATAATACATATATACTGAAATGAGCTTCATGCATCAATAGCCAAAGCACAAACCGTTCTGCCATACACTTTGTCTTCAACAATGACTCTGCTATGCCATATAAAATATACAGCCGTCAGAATATTTTTTTCTTCCAATGCTTTCGCTTCTTTATCGCTCTCGATTCAACTTAATAATGACAGCACAGCCACTGAGTCCTAGATCGTGTAGTTTTTTTGACTTGATCTCGTATTGAATTTATCAATGGCGAAACCACGATTACTAAATGTTTACAATGTACGTTTACGATTTGTTTAAATATTTAAATCCGAATATTACATCGAATAGCTTCGGTAACGGCGTGTTAAATAAGTGATTTCCTGCGTCAGTTGTGAGATTTACGAAAACATCCTTCTTTTCGTTTATAATAGACTGAAAAGCCTTTTTCTGATGCGCAGTGTTAAAACTTTCAAATTTAAAAATACTAAAGACTTGTTGATAATATACCCATGCGTGTGAAGGTCATTGTAGATGATTGTGATTGATTAATTGCCGGGGGCCGGTTGTTCAAAGCTGGGTTAGCTCATAGTTAATAGAGGGGATGGTTTGGAAACTCATTAGCATTACAATAAACCTCACTATCTATGTTTTTGTTCAGGTTTATGCAAAAATGTGGTCTTTCATCGTCACGTGCGTATTGTAGTTTTGCTCAACCAGCCAATAGCAACGGTTTTGTCCAATTGCTCATCCATGACTTTAGCAATAGGACATTTTGAACATTCCTATTGGTTGACTTGAGAAAAATACAATACGCACGTGACGATGAAGGACCACATTTTTGCATAAACCTGAACAACATAGATAATGAGGTTTATTGTGATTTTATTGTAATGCTAACGAGCTTCCAAACCATCTCCTCTATTAACTATGGTTACCTTAACCCTGGGTTAACCTACAATTCAAAGCAAACTTCCTCACAACTGGTCTATAAATTTGGAAATATTTCTTTAGAGATCTTGTCTAGATTGATAGGTACGGTGGCCCATAGGGGACATGCTATAAATTTAAAAATTCAACCTTCAGAATTTTATTTAAGGCCTTCAGAATTTTATGCAGGGCCTCCGGAGTTTTATGTAGGGCCTTTGGAATTTTATACAAGGGCCTTCAGAATTTTATGCAAGGCCTTCAGAATTTTACGTAAAGACTTCAGAATTTTATACAAGGGCCTTTCTGAATTTTATTCAAGGCCTTCAGAATTTTATACAAGGGCCTTCAGAATTTTATGCAAGGCCTTCGAAGTTTTATGTAGGGCCTTCAGAATTTTATACAAGAGCCTTCAGAATTTTATAGAAGGCCTTCAGAATTTTACGTAAAGCCTTCAGAATTTTATGGAAGGGCCTTCAGAATTTTATACAGGGCCTTCAAAATTTTACGTAAAGCGTTCGGAACTTTATGTGGGGCTTTCAGAATTTTATGCAAGGCCTTCGGAATTTTATGCATGCCTTTGGAATATAACTGGCTTTGGAATTTTATGAACTGGCCTTGGCGCCTTGTGCATGCGCTGTGTGCTCGTTCTCGCACGTGTTCTGTAACTTCTGTTGTCTGTGGTTCTGGTGTCTGTGTCAGTCGAAGGGTAGTCATGTTTTGTGCGAACTGTGGTAAATCACGCGTGTCCAACGCAAAATATTGTCATAACTGTGGAAGCAAAGTGAGTGAAAGTAATGCCAAAGAAGTAAGTACACCAAAGGAAAATGGCGAAAGCAGCGGGGGAGACGCCAAAGTAACAGAAACAACTTCCGGGCGGATGTCCTTTGCTCAATTTCGAGCACACGAGGAAGAAGATCGAGCAAAACATTTCACCAAAAAGAATGGGAAAAGGTTTAAGTTAGACATCAAAGGTAAAGCATCCTCAAAAGTGTTAACATGTAAAATTCAAATTGGAATTATGACAAACAAGGACGGAGATCTACGGGTTAAGAGGGGCGATAGCGCGACTTTACCTCTGTCAGTGGCTGCAAATATGACGATCTGTTGACAAAAGCAGCAGAAAAACACCATCGTTTTAATAAAGACGTGATTAAGAATGAAGAAAAGAAATTCTATTGTCTTCTTTACGCGGACAAGACCAAAGCAGAGTCGCTGCCTGGCTCTGATGAGCCGTTCCCGTTACAAAGATACAAGGAAGAAATCGGAAAACCATATTCGAAGATTGTTTTATTATTCAGGAATATTATTCAGCACGTTTGAATGAACTTTATAGTTCGGGGAACGAAAACAGCGACGCCGATGAGTCTGTTGAAAAGCAAGTAGAAAACAAAGATAGTTCGCAAACAGTAAGTACAATTCATTATTTGCTTGGTACATCATTGTTTTGCACTTTTTCTGTCGAAACCAAACCTGAATCAAAACATTGTGTATTGAAGTCAGCCTTCACTTCCCATTGCCAAGAATTCCTCAGATTATCCGTAACAATTCCTCAAATTCAGTAAAATTTCCTTAAACGTGGGCAGGGCCTCTGAGAAATCTTGAGAATTACAAAGTTAGGTTCTCTGAATTTTTGTCTCATTCTGTAATTAGGATGTTGAGCAGCATTGTTGGAATGATTCGCTTAAAATTATTCAAAAATCACTTCTAATATATGTCCAAATGCCCTGCTTAAAAGTGAGAGTGCTGATTGACATATTTAGTGGATATTTAGAACCTCCACTTTTAAAATTCCATTTTCCTTTGTTCTTGAGCATTACTTGGAAATAGTTTATTGTTTAAAATGCTTGTAGTTTGTGTTGTTGATGAGAGAATAAAACATGCACTGTATGTGAGGGAAATATAATATTGTATAGCATGGGCATGTATTTTAATAAAATTACCTGTCAATCCCATAGATATAGGAGACCTAGATTGCCGACTCTAATGTTTTCTATAACGCACGAGCGTGACACTCATGAGCATTCAAAATGGCGGCTCAACCGGGCAAAAATCATAGAGCGAGATAGGGAAAAAACATGTTTTCTGCATTTTGTGTCGTCCTATAGCTTCCGATCCCGTTCTATCACTTTATTTTGGCAAGAACTAACTGGTGTGAAGGTTTTGGATGAATATTTGTACAATTTAAGTTTAATAAAGACGAAATAATCGATCGCTAAATGTTATCTGAAAATCATCACATAGTCGGTTGAGCAGTTCGAGACATTTTGTTACAGAAAATAAAGGTTTTGGTTCTTTGGGTGCTTTTTTTCTCGAGGATCTCGGTTGGGATATATAACAGGGAATAATATTGTGAAGTATTTTGAAGTTAAAACGTATTTTAGTTGATTTATTTGGTCTGCTGGTGCGAAAATTCTGATGCTCTGTTTAGTGTGACTTTGACAACCTCCTTGCTGCTGCAGATGTCAAGGGATCTCAAGTCTATATGGCCTGGACAGTGAAAAGTGATGAATCAATCAGGTTTGTAGAGAGAACCAGTGACAGCGAAAGTTTTCAATGGAAACTAGTTTGAAGAAACTGACTAATTTGTCTGGTATGCATCAAAAACCTTCACAGTATCTAGTTCTCTCCAAGAAACCTGATTGATTCATCATTGATAATCAAAAATAGATGGGATAGCATCTTCGTTTAGATATTTCTTGGATAAGTTGGATTGGCCTTTTATTGATTGCTCTCCACAATCAGTACTCTCCCCTTCAGGTACTCTCCCCATGAGACAGCTGACTTAAGCATCAGCACTTTCCCTTGACGAGTAAAATTGTCTGGCGTTAGACAGAGTAAAATAATAAAGTAGGGCACAAAACAACTCAATGGGTTAACTAGACACATGGGCAGATAAGCCAGTTACCCATTAAGTGCCACTCCTCTCCCCTTGATGAGTAAAATTGTCTGGCGTTAGACAGAGTAAAATAATAAAGTAGGGCGCATTGCAACTCGATGGGTTGATATAATCATCGGGTGTGAAGTGTTTCTCACACAAGACAGGGTTCGTACGGGTCCTGGAAAGTCATGGAATTTCAATATTCCAAAATCCAGGCCTGAAAATCCTGGAAAATCAAAATTACCTATTTCAATTTACCAGTCATAACAATAATATGAATTGCTGTTTTTAATTTACCAGTCATAACAATAATATGAATTGCTGTTATATAACAGATTTTTGCAAGAGCGAAGTGAATTTTGTTCTTTTACTATATCTGTTATCGTTAAAATATTAACGAATTTCAGAAATTCCAGACTTGCAGGTCTTGGATTTTGAAAAAAATAGTCATGGGAAGTCATGGAATTTTAAATCGGAGAAAGTGTACGAACCCTGACAAGACTGGATATTTGATTGGCATCCAGTCTGCCCATTTCATTTTTTAGCAGGCTGGGATTGGTTATAGGAAATCCAATAGTGCAAAGGGAAAGATGTATTTTTGGTTCGCTGATGTGAACAAAAGTAAAACATTTTTGACCTTGAACAGGACAAGGATCAGTTTATGACAGTTGTTGTCAACATGCATATATATAGAGAGAGAGACTCCTAACACAGATTGACACAGACATCAAAACAAGTTCTTTGGTCTAATATTCTTTTATTAAAACTGTAAATAGTTTTATATTGTAGCTAGCAAACTCAAAACTACATTTGTTGTGACGTTGTCATTACAGTATTTACAAAACAAATTGTTTTTATTCTATTACTATTAAACTATTCTGTTTATATGATGTAAGTTATAGACTTATATAGTGTACAAATATATGATGTGTGTGTTTCATAGACTTACTTATGGAAGGAAAAGCAAATACCATCTTTTAAATCTCCACGTCTGCCTTGCACTAATACGATGAACACGATTCAGGCCGACATTCAAGCATTCTTTTCGATAAAACCCCCCAGATATTTTAATAGAATAGAAAGCCCTAGAATTTTCAGATAAAAATACTGTATTTTGGTCGAAATAACAATGAAAGAACAAAATAAACAGTAGTAGCTTTTGGAATAGTTAGATATATATCACATTACTTGAGAAAAAAACTCGTAAAAGACTGAAGGAATAAACAGGAAGAAACTAAAGAGGAAAAGCGCGCGAAACTGCAGGCCTGCCCAATCTTGCCCGCTTGAATTGTAATTTGTAAATTGTATTAGTTGTAACAAATATTCATTCAAAACCTTCACACCAGTTAGTTCTTGCCGAAATAAAGTGATAGAACGGGATCGGAAGCTGTAGGACGACGCAAAATGCAAAAAACATGGTTTTTCCCTATGTTGTTCTATGATTTTTGCCCTGTTGAGCCGCCATCTTGGATTTTCAAAATATGTCACGCCGGTTGAGCCAAGTCAGCAATCTAGGTCTTCTATATCTATGGTCAATCCTGAGTAAAATCATCTCAATGAGAAACTGTACACATCACCTCTTGTTTTCATTTTGCTAAATTTTGTTAATCAGAAACACACTGACCGGCCATGGGCTGCTATCAATAAGCAAACAACAGCCTTGGGGATGACACCTGTCATCAATTTGTTGTTGTATACATTTCCTCCTCAGGCTTCACATATGGTATTGAAACGTGTTGATTTTAATTTTCAATGATTGCCTTGACATAACAGGATATAAGCTACCTATAAAACTACCACAGTATATGATATCACAATTATATAAAGTTGTTTTAGTTAATTCTTGATCGAATGTTGTTACTTTTATTAATAGCCTGTTCATGCTGAAGGCTTGTAGGAAGAACCACTTGAAAGGTTAGAATTTATACTTACAGTACAATACTGTAATTTGGTATTAATTGTTGGACACTTATTATTAGGAGGGCTGAAAACTAGAGGATGGGGCAAGCCCCACTAGCCCTCTGTTGTGTTGCCCCTGTTATCCAATACTACAATGCCCATGTGTTATTTGTTTGACCAGCAAAACAATCTGTGTTAGGCTGAATGATAGTCTGGCATTAGGCTGTTAGAGAGTGCGCACATATGTCAAAGAAACATCGGGTAATAAGTGACCATTAGATTCAGTGGCCAGCTGGCCATACTCTGAAATAAATTAGCGTTGGTACAGGTTGGTCAGAACACATGATCACAGATCAACATTGATTACGAGTATAATCAATTGGCACAAACAAGTAAGAAAAGGTAAGAAAACTATTACAACTGACCACATTAAAAAATGAGTGTGTAGATAAGGGGTGGACCATTAGATATCCTGGGAGGGGGGGAGGGACCACATTAAAAAATGAGTGTGTAGATAAGGGGTGGACCATTAGATATCCTGGGAGGGGGGGAGGGAAATTTTCCCTGTAACAATTTTGTTTTGAGTGCAAAGCTTTGTCGGAATTTTTTTTGGAGTAGACGCTGTGCAGGGATTTTTTTGAAAGGCTTTACCTACCTTTTTTCCTTGTCTACCGACAGAGAAAAATGGCAGCAATGTAGCCCCCAAGCAACTATATTGGCACGAAATTTCCGTATTGAGCAACCATATGAAAGTTTAGTATAGTATAAAAAATAAGAGGTGTCAGTTTCATAGAAATTGCCAAGCATAAGTACAAGAAATACCATAACATTCTTTCTTGTGTGGAAATTAGTTAATTCCAGAACGATGAAGGTATTATTTTTTCATTAATTCAATCTCATATTTCAAAAAAAAAGTCTGGTACACCCCTACTACAGTATTCATTAGTTTGTTTAATATTAATGATAGTGTACACATATGCAGACTCGTAACTAGGATTTTAGATTTACCGAGTCGAGTCGGGGCATGCTCCCCCAGAAAATATTTGATTTTCTAAGGCTTAGAAATGCTGTTTCCTGCATTTTTGGAGCAATTTTAACAAAAAAAACAGTTACGAGAAGCAGTGACACAATGACTCATTTCATAGTCTTCCTGCATTCTGGGAGCAGTTTTACAGAAAAAATCAATATCATAAACAGTGACACAATGACTATAATTTCATAGTGTGTCTCACAATTGTACTACAAGTATCCAATCATAAGAATTCAAGTACTCTTGGTCCAACACAACCAGGTGTGATGCATATTAAAATTGATGAGCAGGTGCCACAGTAGGCTCGATTTCCAGCCGGCTCCGGGGAATCACTCCCCGAATTGCCGGCTGGACGCATGAGATCGCTATTGTTAAATTCAGCCAATCAGATACTCGCCTGCAGAATTTCGTGTGGCAATAAATTTGCATAAATTATCATGCAAAAAGCTAATTCAAAATGGCGGACCAGAAAGAAAGAAAAGCGACAGCGTTTAATAGGGTTTTAAAAACCTTCAAGATTGAATCTTTGAAAGAATCTCAGGTAGAAGCTTTGGAAAAGTTGCTAAGGGGGCAAGATGTATTCGTTATACAGCCTACAGGATCGGGAAAATCACTTATATATCAGTCCGCTCCCGTCGTCTTTGACACAATATATATATCCATTGTCAAGTGGGAGGTCAATAGCACTTATAATATCTCCTCTGACATCGCTTATGCAAGATCAAGTACGCTACCTGAAGTCTGTCGGGATTAGTGCTGAGTTTATTGGGGATGATCAAATGAGCGAAAATGCAAATGAAGTTGTTGAACGTGGTGAATGTCAAATTGTGTATGGCTCACCTGAGGCATTTTTATCAACTAAAACATGGCGTGCTATGATAAGCAATAATGTTTATAAAGAAAGATTGCGTCTGGTAGCGGTTGACGAAGCTCATTGTATATCTCACTGGTAAGCAGATTTCCCTTTTTTAAAATCTGTGTGGTTTTCCTCATATGTTTTAATGTTTTATATGATTGAGAAGTTTTAGGAGAATGTTTGTACATGAAATATTGTTTACATTTTGCTGGCAGGCAACATTTATATTTTATACTGTTTATATTGTATTAAAATAACTATGTGCTTTCACGAACCATTGCGTGCTACAAAAATGTAAACAGTGTTGACTGTTGTCTGCCAGAAAATATGCTGAACTGTAATAAACATTTGTACCTTGGTGCACCCTACTTTGTTGGTGGAAAGTTGGCATGTTGCCGCATAAATATTTGGTGGATAAAATAAAAAAATTGTGCTTTTCAATGACATCAATGTCTGTATTACTCTTTCAATACAGTTTTATTATACACAATTAAAAAACTAACGAGTAATGACCTAAAGTTAAAACATTAAAATTCTACTAGGTTCAAATAAAAACAAACAATTAATTTTGGTGTTATCCCATACCATGTTATCGGCCTCTTCAGTAATATGCCATATTGTTACTGAATAGGCTGTGATAACAGAAATTAATTTAGATTGCTAAGATTGTATTTATGTATGTGTTTATTTGAAGGTAGTGGAATTTTAAAGGCCATTTAAAGTCTGTAATGTAAACAAATGCTTTGTTTACATTTTGAACTCAGCGCTACAGTTGTAAAATATGATTAGATATATATTATACTGAATTTTTAACACTCTTCTGGTTCACTATGCTTGTAAATGAATACAGAATAGAGATTCAATTCAGGAACGTTCAGAAGGTGCAAAGTATTATAACATTCCAATGGTCGAGTCTGGACCATTGGAATGTAGGCTTGCGCAGAAAGTATGCGCAGAACAGATTTTACATGGTCTTTAATGTTTTAAAATAAACTTTGTCTAAACCGAGAAAATCAAAGCTGAAGTTTATGTAAATTAACATGATTTTTTATCACATATAAAGATACGACACGCTTATGATTTTTCTTTGTGTTTTCCTCCTGAATTATTAATGAGTTTTTTAAGTATAGATAAAATCTTTCATTATGGACTTTTTTATTTCACTGTCTTATTTTGCAATCTATCTTTCTAATTTTGTAATCCCTCTGCACACATCATACAATGTCGCCCACCATGCAAGCTGCAGAGGTGTAACTTAACATTTGCCCGGGGCAAGTGAATATAATGACGGGCAAGTAAATGTTTTATCGTGCTTGCCCGATTGGGCAAGTTGCCTTGCCACAAAAAGCTGGGCATCTTTAAGTTTATGTTTTTTATAGTGCATGTACTTGATTCAAATTTTGTTTTTTTGTTGGCCAAAGCTAGATCAGAGACAGTATAACATGGCCATATGGAGCTATGGGAGAATGGGTCGACATGTCTTTTATACCCGCCATTGTTTGATGGCAAGTGAATTTTATTCAGGGCATCTAATTTTTATGTGTGGGAAGAAAAGTAAAGTTACATCACTGAGCTGGTGCTCACAAGAAAATAAACTTTCTTTTCTGTGATGCCACAGCTAGGTGTTGAGATTTTAAATGTAATCAATCTATAGTACCAGACTTAATGGTAACCCATAAGGCAGAACCAGAGTTGTAATGTAACACTTGCCCGGGGCAAGTGATTATCATGACGGGCAAGTAAACGTTTTATCTTGATTGCCCGCTTGGGCAAGTTGCCTTGCCACAAAAAGTTCGGCATCTTTAAGTTTATATTTTCATTATCGGATAATTTTTTTCATAATGCATGTACTTCATTAAAATGTTGTTTTTTGTGGGCCAAAGTTATATCTAATGCAGTATAACATACCGTAAACCTCCGACTATAAGCCTCCCCCGAATATAAGCCCCCTGTGTATAAGCCCACCACATGTACTAACGCTCACATCATTCCAAATATAAGCCCCCCCCTCCCGAATATAAGCGCACCCGAATATAAGCCCCCCAAATATAAGTCCCCCAATTAATATAAGCCCAGTAATCGCTGCTTAATACATGTTTATTTCCCTGTTTATGACTTGTTTATTACTAACACAAAAGATTGTCCATGTATAAGCCCACCCGTATATAAGCCCCCTCCCCTTGTATAAGCCCATCAAAAACGCTTACAAAAGTATATAAGCCCAGGGCTTATAGTCGGAGGTTTACGGTAGCCTTTTAGAGCAGTGGGAGAACGGGTCGACATGTTGTCCCCTTAATTTATACCCCCTATCTAGGTACCCCATGCAGTAGACATTGTCTGATGGCAGGTGAATTTTATTCAGGGCAACTAGTTTTCATGTCCAACACTCCAACTTGCTCTGAGGGCAAGTGGTCAAAAAAGTAAAGTTACACCACCAAGAACATATTATCCTCATATAAATAGGCATGAATACTTCAGATAAAAATGATGAAGGGTTAATGCCAATTTATTTATGTTAGTTTCTGTTTGTTTTATAATGTTCAGGGGTTATGCATCAAAGAAAGGAGAGATGGCTTTTCGAAAATGGTCTAGCCGAATAAATGAGATTCGCTCAATAGCCTCAATTGTTGGATAAGTGCCAGTGATCGCTCTTACAGCAACAGCCACGACTGTCACCAGGCTGAAAATTATGCGAGCTCTGGAAATGAAGAACCCAGCGTTAATACTTGAGAGCCCAAACAGGCATAACATAAGTTATGCTGCCCAAGTGATTAACCATGATCTTGCAAAAACGTTTCAAACAATGGTTCAAGAATTGCAAGAAAAGAAAGGATGTACTGAAAGGGCAATTATATACTGCCAAACTATCAAAGTCACCACTTACTTATATTCCTTTTTCGCATCAGAAGTAGGTGATGACATGTATGTTGACGACTCCATGGATCCCAAAAAGAGAACTGTTGAAATGTTTCATAGCAGGATAGATGAACTGAATAGAGATCATATATTAGAGTCCATGGGCAAACCGGATGGTTCAGTTCGAGTTTTAATTGCAACCATTGCTTATGGCATGGGAATTGATTGTAAGAATGTGACAACTGTCATTCACTATGGTCCTTCTTACAACTTGGAGACATACATGCAAGAGAGTGGAAGAGCTGGAAGATCAAATATGCAAATGTGCAAGTCTGTCATCCTGTATTCAAGCTTAATGATGATGCATTGTTCCGATGAAATTAAGAGTTATGTACGTGAATCATCAAAGTGCAGAAGAAAGATGCTGTTAGAAAGCTTTGATGTTGACTTGAATAACCTGCCTGTGACACAATACCCTCACCATTGTTGTGATTTTTGCAAAAAAAACTGCAAATGCTGTGGGACATATTGTGATTTTGTATACTTTACATCAATGTCTATTAGCAATCAAGAAGCTGCAATGGAATGGAGTCTTTGTGCTCAAGAAAAGTTACAGATGCTCAAAGAACAGCACTTGCCCAAAAGTTGACATATTTAAAGATGGTTTTAAAAGAACAATTTTTAAAAAAAGCTAAGATTGCAAATGTACCTATGTTTACACCTACAAAGTTAGCTGGTGCATTTGGAGATCCTGAAATAGAACAAATATTGCAACATTGTGAGAAAATTTTTTCTGTTGCTTCTATTTTTAAGTTTGTTAATATCTGGCATACAAGTGTGGCAAATGACGTTTTGTTTGCATTTTCAAACGTCTTTGAAGATATTGATGTAGCTGAATCTGAAGAAACAGAACTTGACAATATAGAAGAGTTCTCTTTTGATAATATATTTGATTTTGATGAACAAGACTCATTGCTGGCCAGCGTTGAAGAACTATTTACTATTGCAGAGGATAGCCTTATTGAAAATGCTGAAGAAGAGTATGACACTGAGTAGTACATAACTACTTTATTGGATAATAACATGTTACAAATACAACAAATTGATAAGAGCTTATTTGAGAAAAATATCAGACAGACGTTTTGAGCAAAGGTCCTAGTTAGAAGGTTAGTATTGTTTGCTAATTAATAGAACTTTCTTATAAATACAGTATGGTGTGAGCAAGAACAACTTATTTTGTTACGTCAAATCCGGATTTCACCAAACATTGAGTTGACATTTCGTAGCCGTTTCGATATTTTATCGGTGATCCCAGAATATCTTCAAGTTTTAACTAGAAAAATACCACGATTGCCAATATTTTCAAAACTTTATTCTTGCTCACACCATATTTATAATAAGGGTCTATAGGAAAAGTAAGAAGAGATCACAACATACCTGTACATTTAATGTTTTAAAATATTTGTGGTGTTTGCCCAATCAATGTGAATGTTTGGCATGTTTAACAATTTGTACAATTTAACATGAAAAAGACAACGCCAGTACATTTTCATGACCTAGATTCCATTAGAAGTTCAGAACTGTATTTTAAATAAGTGCCGAATGTCTATTTTGCTGGATACTAGTCGTACAGTAGATCGGCATCCCTATAACACTTATGTAAATTTATCGGGGCCTTTTGCCAAGTTTTACATTTTTCTTATGTTCGTTGATCCACAAGAATAGGCCTTTTGTATCTAGCAATTGTAGGTAGTCTCTTGGGCAGTCAGGAAAGGCAAACATTTTCCCCCCAGTTAACTGTTTCTCGAATACATTCTGTTCTTGAAGGGTTTTTACAACTTTCTTCAAGTCCTGCTTTACTGATTTTTTGCAATGCTCTCCCGAGATCTTTTTGACTTGCATCTCTTGGTCTAGATGTTCCAAAAATGACTTAATGATGAAGAACACTCTGCAAATTCTACGAACACTTTTATCGTTTATATTAGCTCCTAAACCTCTTATCATTTCTTTAACTAAATGATTGTCATG
>CACRXK020010850.1:0-17094 GCA_902702795.2 Paramuricea clavata | reverse complement strand
GAACACATTGGTATTGAAGGAACTAGATACTGTTCCGAAATATCACTTACTCGAACCGTCCTGTCCGCGTAGCTCAGTTGGAAGAGCATTGGGCTAGTATTCCAAAGGTCGTAGGTTCGAATCCCACCGTGGCCGGGCATATTTTTCAAGCTCGCCCGGTGTGGATATACACTCAGAGTAACACCAACCACAAATATCATATTCACCTGAGTGCACTACACCAACACAGAAAAAATGCACTACACCAACAATGTTTTAAATCCAACAAGCGTTTTTGACAATGCTAAGAATATAAATCATGAGTATTATATTTATCTAGCTATAATCACTCCGCGCATTTTCAGTTGTAAAATGTTGTATTTCGGCTGATGAGAAAGATCGTGACTCAATCTTTATGAGGCCGGTGATTGTCATTTGTTTTTGTGCTTCAATTCTCAAAGTTAAGAAATATAAACAAAATTGTAATAGGAAATAGCTTGAAATTTAAGTTGGCTAAATGATGAAATACCCAATAATCACGAACGAATGGCAGCTGTACTGAAATTAGTTTTTAAATAGATCATTTTATGCAAATATTTTGCACTGTTAAAAATGCTCGTTTGATTTAAAACATTGATATTTAAGTTAATATTCAATAAAAATCTTGTTGTAATATACCAAAATTTAAGTTGGCCCTCTCTGGATACGATAAAATTTATTTCATTGTGATAGCTGTTCTATATTAAATATTAAATCGAACATGGGAAAGGTTTAATGATAGATCAAAGTGAAAATTTTTACATTTTTTGGTTGCTTAGGGTCAACACTTCATATGAACTTTTTTTCTGTAAAATTGAAACAGTGACAGCCATTCATCTGTGTGTCAAGTACCCTTTGAATGCAATGCTTTGAAAGAAACTTTGTAGTAATTGTAATGAACGGCAAAATTGGATGAGTTGTACAGTCATAATTCATTAATACACTGATACATATGTACACTACATGCATACGTCACGTCGTTGACTCCGGACCGTTCTAAGCACTAACTTTCCATGGGGATCGTGAGCTAGACTGCTGCACCTCACTATTTCCGCCAAAATCCCACCTTGTTATTCAACAGCATATCTAATAATACTACTATACATATACTAAAATAGCTCAAAATTAATACTGACAAAGTCAAAGTATATAATTGAGTACAGTTCAGCCTTTTGAATGATGGTTTTTAAGGCACATTTCAGCCTTTTTAATTGAAAAAACTAACCAGGAAAATCAATTATTAAGCATAATTAAGATCAGCAAACTTAATGTTTTTAATATTTTAAAATATTTTTATTTTTTCTGTGTTGGTGTAATGTACTCAGGTGAATATGATGCTTGTGATGTTACTCTGAGTGTATATCCACACTGGGCAAGCTTGAAAAATATGCCTGACCACGGTGGGAATCGAACCGAAATATCACATACTCGAACTGACCTGACCACGGTGGAAAGCGAACCGAAATATCACATACTCGAACTGACCTGACCGTGTAGCTCAGTTGGAAGAGCATTCGGCTAGTATTCCAAAGGTCGTAGGTTCTATTCTACCGTGGTCAGGCATATTTTTATTGTTAAAAACATCAAGTTTACTGATCACTACATTGATTACTACCAGCACAACATCAGCATCCCGCCAACTTAAACCTGTCCAATCAAGCATCATTTATTTGTTTTATGGTGAAAGTGTTGAGTATGGTGTTCCACATTAGACCTTCCTCACTGGCCTCACATATGGTAACATTTGTCACAGGTGGTAGACTAGTACCCGCATATACCCGCAGCTGTTTTGCGACACTGATTTATTTTTTAACTTACCTTTGAAATCACCCTGGGCTGCAGCCTTGGCTAAATCATCCGGGACAATATGTCGGACGCCAGGTAGTTGCTTTACATCCACAGTCATACAGATTTTACTCTCTCCTTGAAGGCAGAATGCAAATGAGAAGAACAGCTTGTCCCTGAACAAGATTAGAGAACATATGTTAAAGAGGAGAATATTTTGTAGGCTACAGTACATGTATGTAACACACGTTCAGAACTAATGAATATACTTTTCCACTTAGTTATGACTATATTCAATTTTTTAAATATTTTATACATTTTTCAAGCAACAAACAAACTTAACGATATTTTGATTTATCGCGATATTTTCAAACGCGATTATTGTATCGCGATTATTGTATGCTTGTTGACTATCGTGATATTGCTTCGCATGTGTATATAGCTTTTATAAAATCCTAAAAAATTCCTTCAATTCCTAGAAAATATAGTTTTTATCACTCTTAATCATTTGGTGATTTGTTTGCAATAAAGTAGAATAGCAAATCAAAATAACAAATTTCCCAGTTTTAACCTTGTGTTCTTAATTTAATTCAAAGGTCCATAGTTTCTCAAACACACTTACGTTTCCGTACAGGCCGATTTCTTGTCTAAATTAACAAACCACTTGCCAACACGCACATATTCTCTCGATAACAAGTGTCTGTAAAAATAAATAAAAACAAATTTTATTTGAAAGCTTTAGAACCATCACCATTCTCGTAAGTACATGTACAAGGTGCAATGTATACAGTACAATGACTATATGGTGATTGTTCTTGTATTTTCGTCTCATACAGTAGAATCAGTGTGGAGTACAAGTATGACAGTCGGAAATTGGCTATTGTGGAACAAAAACACTCTCCCCTTGACAAGTAAAATCATCTGGTATTAGACAGAGTAAAATAATAAAGTAGGGTGCATCAGGGCCCATTGCCACTTAAAGGGTTAACAGGATGCATGGGCAGATCTAATTAATAGTTGTTATTAATTAGTCACCAACACAGAAAATAATTAATAGCTATACCCTGAATATTTTGTTTAGTAGAATATAACATTTGGTGCAAAACGACCATCTCATTTGTCTGTCTTGTGTAGAATAACACGCACACAAATTTCAATAAATAGCATCTGGAAATGACTTAATTCTCATTTTTCCAGCAAAAAATGTTATAAAAACGTTAGGTTAGGTGTCATGAGACAGGGTCAGTCGGGAAACATGGTAACAAACACAATGTTTTTTTGGCCTGATAACAAGGCAGTGGAAATTGTCAGCTTGTCCTTACCTTTCTAACGTGTTGTGAAGCGCTTTGAACAAAAGAACCTTTGCTTCATTTGGAAAGTTACTCTCCCAAGAACCGTGATCAGTTTCTAAAAATGGAATATAATAGAGTGAGACAATGATAAATTGAATACATTAGCTTAATTAATGAAATTAACCAAACAATCTGCCAATGTGTCTTGTTAACCCAGTAAGCTGCAAATTAATGCGCCCAAACATGCTCCACTTTATTATTTTAGTCTGTATTTACACCAGACGTTTTACTCATCAAGTGCAGAGTTTTATGCAACAATCAGAAATTACTGATTACCGATTATTCATGCCACAATCTACCCGATTATTGATTAACGATAATATCAGTCGACCGAGTGAAGGTGACTTCATTCTTGTCAATTTTTTAATGATAATTTCCAACGTAATAAAAGTTACTGCAACCAAAGATTGTTAAAACCATTCAGGGTGCGAAATAACGGCCGGTCAACGGACAATGTCCGGTCAGAATGCGGAGTTGTCTGGCCAAATTCTTACCTTGCTGGTCATTTTGACCAGTCACTTTCGCGAAAAGAACAAACTAATCTTCATTTGAATTAATAATCAAAACAAAGTTGTCAAGTATTTTAAGAACCATAAGATGTTGTCGAATATTTTGCGGGGAAAGAACTTCAATGTACGGCAGCTTTCCCATGTCAAAAAGCTCATGGCCATGCTTTTGGCTTAAGAGTTAAAGGTCATGCTTTTAGCGCAGTGCAAGCTGTTTTATGGGCCTTTATGTGAAGGAGTTTTTAATTACTGATTACAGTATAAGACTTTTTGTAATGCTAAAAAAAATGGGAAAATAGTCACATTTTTAGGGAAAATAGTCACATTTTTAGGGGTATACTTTACTAGGCTTTGCTTTAAGCTGAATTATTTGACCGGCCAGAAATTCGGTATGTCCAAGCTAAAATTGAGTTTGCCAGTCACCTTGACCGGTGACCCTGCAGCCGTTATTTCGCGCCCTGCCATTAATAAACTGCTGCACGCTTCATGCATTAATTTAACAAGTTGTGTTAAAACGCAACGTGTATCAACATGCAATGCATATAATTTTTAAAGTGCATATTTTCTCAACAATCGGTTTTAGATATAGATAATTGTACTGGTTCTGATTGTCTACCGATAAGACAAAAATCGGCCCAATACAGATTATCTGTCAGTCACTAGAAATAATCAAAAACCAACCTTTCAAGTTACTATCAACAATGTCAATGGTTCTAGGGTCATCTCCATACCAAAACAACCAAAGTTCTTTCGCACGTTCAGAGCACGTCAAGCCCTGGTTCAACCTTGGTGTTGTATGTGGTGGTGAATGCCTCCAAGAACACAACACATTGTTCTCGAGAGCATTGGCAAATGAGGTGAGGACAGGGTCGTCTAAAGGCCTGTCCAACGAACACGGAGCACCTGTATATTGACACCACTTCAATGCATTGATATCAGCCTGAAATGAATTCACAATAATTTAGTATTTTCAGCAGAGGTTTTTTTTTTAGCAAGTGGCCAGACCAAGGATTTTACTTGTATTTTTCAGTTACTTGAATCCCAGTTTTCTGGTTTTCTGGCCATATTACCAAAACCGTGGATGCTTTCTCTGGCACGAAAAAAGTGTTGTGTTTTCCTGCCAAAACATTCAGGAACGCAGCTACATTGGCTAATTTCAGCACTATTTCCCACAGACAAATTAGATGTCAAAATACTGTAATTGTTGATGTCACAGTACTGTAATTGTCGATTTCACAATGTCAGTAATGTAGTCGCATTCCCGAATGTCCTGGCACGAAAACATTACTTTTTTCGGCACAAATATTTCCACTCTGGATACAAATATTTAGTACCGTAACCCTCCAAATATACTGTAAGCTCTAGGGGTGCACCGGAACTCGGTTCTGGCCAGTTAGTTCTGGCCGGAACCCCAATTTTTTAGAGTCCCGGTTCTGGCCAGAACTAGTAAAAAAAAGCATGGCCGGAACCGGAACTCTGTCGTTTTCAGAGAGATAGAATATCAAACGTTTTTGTGTCTAACAAAAGGTCACAGTAGGAAGAAATCTGGACTACGCAAGGGAAATGTACACTATTAACACTTCATTATGACATTTAACGCTTGTCTATCTTTGTATTCTAACATTTGCGAGCTCTCTCCTTGATGACTTGAAGTGTCTGCCTGTCTGGCAGCAGACAAAGTAACATATGACTATATATGGCTTAATAAATTAGTTCCGGTTCCAGCCGGAACTTCCGGCCGGAACTTTTTTCCAGTTCTGGTCAGATCCGGTTCCGGCCGGAACTTAAAAAACTGGTTCCGGTGCACTAGGGCTCCCCCCCCCCAAAAAAAATATATAAACATGGACATGTAAGCCCATGGGCTTATTATTGGACAGGTATTTATTAACACAGCAATGGGAATTCCAAAAGTGACAATAATTATATCACAGTATAACAATATGTTAACCAATTTGTTAACTATGCAAGAGGAGTGATGTTAACTTTATGAATTTATGTTACGTAATGCAAATCAGGAGAATTTTGTATATTATGTGATACAAAAACTCACTAAACATTGACATTTTTATTAATTAATTTAATGAGTTTTGCAAGACCAAATAAAGGAGCAAATACCAATAACAATTACAGGAAATGCATTGCAAAAACTATTCCTCAACTCAACCTGTGCAGAAAAATCTAAAACCTAATGCTTAGGTGTATTAGGAAGTGCATCCTTAGCAAAATGGATAATCACCTAATGCTGATGTTTCAGGAAATGTTTCACTATAAAATTAAGGGCTGGACGGATTCCAAATTCCAATTTATACAAATGATCTTAATTTAAAACAACAAACATGATGATATAAGAAACAAAACGTTTTCGCTTCCACCAGACTAATAGCCAAAACAAAATTGAAATGAAAAATATCCTCGGGTGCAATTCTATAACTATTGTTCATAATTCAAATAATGTTACAAAAAGGTATCAACTATTAAGCTGATTGTTTTAATTAAATAGAGTGGAGTTTGGAATGATTTCCTGTTGACTTGGGGGCCAACCTGATAGGTGATAATTTCAATTAGGTAAGTAATAATAACTCTCATATCCACTTAGCACAAATGTAATAAAGGTAAACACTGGGCCCCAATTAAGAGCTATGTGCTGTACTCTGTACAACAGCATATAAAATTTAAAACCTTTTTCAGTACCGCACTAGGATACCAGGATTGAAAGTTCTGGATACTGGTTGCTATAAATGTTGGCATTACATCAAAGTAAGTATGCAGTAAATGTCCCTCATTGTTATAAATTAGAATAATAACAGGAGTCAGAAGACCCAACAGTCAATAACTAGATCACCAAGTTGGAAATCAAAGGTTAGGAGACATTTAGCATTATCCTAACTGTAAACATTTGAAATTTTGTAATATCCAGTCGGGATACAAGTCATTCACAGTTTGGTATCCAAAACCAAATTCTACTACCAAATTCTACTACAATTCTCCCTCCCCTGAGAAAAAAATCATTCTATAAAAATAAGTGAACCCTGACCCCACCCTGACCAAAAATCCTGGCTACGCCTCTGCATTCAAACTTTTGAAATGACTGGTAAAACGCGTTTTCAATTGTTATGAATTTGATGATATAATGAATCTATGATTTTGTTAATTATAAAGGATTCGTATACTGTACTGTACAATAATACACTATCTGTGGGGAGGACAGAAACTTGTTTAACTTGTAAACTGAGCTTGTGATGTCCAGTATCCAAACTTAAAATCTGGTATCCCTTGGATATCGGGATACTGCAAATTTCACAATACAGTGCTCTTGTTTCAAACTCTATTAAACAATTGCCTGTTCTTTTTTATGGGTTTATATTTCATGGCATTGAAACAATGTTTTGTAAATTTATTTGTGTGATACTTATGTTGTACAGTAATGATTTCACAATGTGGATTTTGTCCACATTGAAGTTATGTTGCAAAAGGCAGTATAAAAATGCTATTGTTTATCTGCAATGCACACAAATGCACCAGACTTCAATATAATTTTACTCTGTCTAATGCCATACGATTTTACTCATTGATAGGAAATTCTTGTGCATTATATTAGTGGGTTAACTAATTACTAAACAAGAAGTAAAAACACTATTGGCCCACACAAAACAGCCTCCGAACCAAATTATTGTACTCATTCAATTCTGCTACAGACAATTCTACTTTCAAGGATGGATCCCAGGGTGCGAAATAACGGCCGGTCAACAGACAATGTCCGGCCAGAATGCAGAGTTGTCCGGTCAAATTCTTACCCTGCCGGTCATTTTTACCGGTTACTTTCGGTAAAAGAACAAACTAATCTTCATTTGAATTAATAATCAAAATAAAGATGTCAAGTATTTTAAAGAACCATAACATGTTCTCGAATATTTTGCGAGAAAAGAACTTCAATGTACACCAGCTTTCCCACGCAGTACGTCACAAAGCCCATGGCCATGCTTTTGGTTTAAGAGTTAAAGCGACAGCTTTTAGCACAGTGCAAGCTGTTTTACGTTTTTAACTACTGATTACAGTAGGGCTTTTTGTAATGCTATACTGTGAAAATATTTGCATTTTTAGGGGAATATTTTGGTATGTCCAAGCTAAAATTGAGTTGGCCGGTCACCTTGACCGGCAACCCTCCAGCCGTTATTTCGCGCCCTGGATCCATGTTAACCCATTGAGCTGGTGCACTCTCCCCTTGACAAGTAAAATTGTCTGACATTAGACAGATTAAAAGAATAGAGTATGGTGCATGTAACTCAATAAGTTAATAATGTAGTAAACATAAATGTATGACAAGAATTTGCTAATAATTGTAACACGGATCATGAAAAGTATCTTAATAACTATTAAATGTCATGGGGCATTTCTGTTATCAGTAAAATGCATACTTTAGCTAGATAATCTGTGCACATAAAGTGCTTATAAAATGCTGTTCACTTTACAGGGGTATATATGGCAATAGGTCAACAGGGAAATGAAAAATATTTACCACTTAGAAAAAACCGTTTGTCGAGGAAGACACCAGAATATATCCTCTTGAATTTGAGTAGGTTTTATAATATGATTTGCTTCAATATATTTTATTGAAATATTAGTATTAGTAAGTATATTATAGCATAATATTTTTGTGTTGTTTACACTTGTAAACATTTATGAAAACTAACTTTCCACAATGGAAAAACACTGTTTTCTATAGAGTAAGACCATTGTCTTTCAACAAAAAGTTTCTACAATGCTATCCGACAAAAGCCATCATGTTAAGTTAAGTCTCAGGAAGCCAAACTTTAGAGTTTTGTTTCTAAAATTATCTGGCTAAATATACATTAATTTGACTATAAATTTAACGCACTGATATTTAGAACTTTGCTGCAAAGAGTTAAAATAATTTCCAACGTAGCACAGCTAAATTTCAGCGAGAAAGACAGAGCGAATATACACCTCGGCTGGTGAGGTCTGCAACACTTTATACTTCCTAATAAAAACACTTATCCAATTTATTATAAAACAAACTCAAAATAAACTACTTTAAATAACGTGTTGCATGGGGTTTGGAGTTTTTAACCTCCCGAAGAGCGTTTAAAATCAGCTTGTACAAATTTAAATGGCACATGGCGGCCAAAAAAGATAGCACAATTTATGTTGAGTGATATCTGCACAGCGTTTCGCGACAACTTCAAAGCACAATAAATATGTTTACTTTGTGATTTGAAAACAACGAAAAACAAGCTTGGCAAACGGTCGTTGTTTCCAGCAAACTTTCTATAAAACTAAACCACTAGATTATGTTATTTTTACAATAGTAATTTCGCTCTTCGCCCGCCGTTAATTAACACGCATAATAGCAGGCTGTCATTGATTCCGGGTGATATTTCGAGTTACCAACTCGACTCTTGCGCCCTCTTAAACATGTAGCAATAAACTTGTTTTTACCAAACAATCGTAATGATTTAAACCGTCATCTGTCTGATTTACCAGTCAGAATTATAGCCTGTTTATGAAAGAATTAGTGAGCTCAAAAAGCCTGCTTATGACAGGCGAAATTACATTAATACCCGAATATCGGAAAGGTCGATAAACATATCAGCCGAGTGCAATTATTACAGATTTTGGCACATATTCCATGTGTATAGTATACACTAAACAAATATGACCATAAATAAAATTAAAACCCCCAATTCTTGATGTGTATATTTCCCACGAAAAAAAGTACAAATTGTCTTTGATCGCTAAGTATACATGAAAAGTACTTAAATTGCTGAAATGGCTAGACAAATTCGAATTAATATTCGTAGGAACTTATTTACTACATAAAAATCGTGCCATGATCGACTAGGTTCTCACGTTATTTATTTCCTTATGGATTACAATAACGTGGACATGCTTAGGTGGTATGAAATTGGGTGTCAATCGCTGCTTGAAACCGTTTATATTCTAAGGAAGTTATCATGGAAAGTTGGTGAAATAATAAAAAGTGTCTGACGGTTTTGCATTGTTTACCCCGGTCATAGAGGTTCATGACTTTGTGTCGTTTGTGTGACCTGTATTTGTGGAATTACAGCACAGGACTTTTAGCTATTAAAAAGAATAATAACCCTTCTAATTATAGTATAAATTTTTCGGTAATCGGACAGCGATAAGGGGTAGGAATCAAGCATAAAAGTCTCGAAGTCAATGAACCATCGTAATACATGTATACTGTATTAAAAATACTGAAATTGAGATAAACTAGGTGATATTTAATGGATTATAAATACATTCTGATCATGCAATTGTTGGTATTTACAGTAAAGACACTTAGGTCGGATGTGGTATTTCTAATAGGAATTGATCGTACGTGAATATATTGTAAACATGTGTGTATGTTATCAAATCGAACATAACATAGCGACATATGTATTGAAAAATTACATACCAAAGCGAAGAGATTTGAGCTACATTCTCTTAAATCCACGGCATTTGAAGATAAACTACCAGAAGTCATGCTAGACGCATGACGTTGCTTTCCACGAAGCGGGAAAAAGCCAAAAAAATTGCCAGAGAATTGTGAAATAATCCAAACTTTTTAAAAACGTTTCACACGAACAAGGAAAATGGCAGCGATTCTTCGGATCGAGTTAAGAACAAAAACGCACGCGATTGGTCCGCATGCATCACGTGGGCGAAGACGGAACTCGCCGAAGCATTCCGGCTTGTTCCGGTTTCAGGCTAATCATTGAAATTGACATGTGAAATGTACAAATTTCGTGAAATTGACAAGCGTAAATATTTCTAAAAAGTTGCGAGCATGGTCCACGGTTCACGCTACCAACAGTTTTCTTTCCATTTCTTTCAATTTCATCCCTGAATAGTATGTTATGTTAAATAGGTTGTCAGCAGAGTAGAATGCGGGGGCCATGCACATATTTCTCTTTGACGAGTGTTTGTGAGATAAACATAGTTATATACGTTGAGTTTGCATTGTAAATTCCAGGAAAATCACATGCAATTTCGCGGAAATTAGTACCCGTGCAATTCAGTCTGGGCAGACTCTGAGCGTGAAGAATTAATTCGCACGAACAAAAATTAAATTATGTGAAATGAACGATGAAATTGCCAAAGAAATTAACAACAAACAATGTCAACAATTACTATGACACAATAAATAAAAACAATGAGTGAGGCGATGACATAGGGAACAGTAGGATTTTCAAAACAATGGAAATACAATGGACACTATGTTATCCCAAGCATTAGCTGTGATTAATGATCACTAATTACTGTAAGTAAATCAATTAAACTATTATTAGCGCGTGTCACGTGGCAGTAAAGGCTAAGGAAAGCTAGGCAAACAGGGTGTCGCAAAAAACGCAAAACCATTGAAATAACGTATCGTTAAACTTTGAATGCCTTAGCACTATAAGCCGTGAACGCAAGATGCGTAAAATATATTGACGTGATGCATATATTATAAATATTGACTTATTAAGAGTTAAAATATAAGTTCTTTGTATGTTTGCATGGCGATAAAACATATAATAGTTTTGCTTGTGGAAACACCACGTAAATTTATTGACTGCAAAGCTTTCGATCCGTAAGCCCGGATCTTCATCAGTGCTAATAATATGTGAATTAAAATATCTTTGTAAAGCGCACGATTTTCTGCTCTTGGGAATTTAAAGCAGCTTCTTAAAAAGTTTCTTTATGCATAAAATTTACTTATGTCAAGCTTTTATGCACTTGTGGATTCAGCAGCCAATGAACACATCACACGGAACAAAGCCAAAAACTGGAACATGGCCCCTGGGAGACTCTCCTTGTTGTGGTTTACATCAAAGTTTCTACGATTCAGCATGAGCTCGACCTTTGAATTTACTATATGAGTAAATTCTTAAACACGTCCGAATTTATCATTATGATAAATTCGCGGCACTTTTTGAATTTATCATAATAATAAATTCGCGGCACCTAACACTAACCCCAACCCTAACCCCTAACCCCTAACCACTAACCCCTAACCCTAATTTTTTTAACTTTTTAAATTTTTTTAACTTTTTTAAAAATCTAACTTTTTAAACTTTTCTTGCTTTTCAAAACTCTTTTAAAACTTTTTACTAAACTTTTTTAAAAACTATTTTTTTAAAAAACTTGAAGTGCCATTACATTTATAACAAGAAATCTTGTGTAATGCTTGTGGCTTTATGATTAACTCTATTGATAAATTCAAAATGTGCCGCGAATTTATCATAATGATAAATTCGGACGTGTTGTTTAAGAATTTACTCATATAGTAAATTCAAAGGTGGAGCTCATGTTGCTATGATCACATATACAGTCACGGATCGAAGTTTTAAATTCTAAGTTTTAAGGATTTGTAAAAAATGTTTGTCAATTACCTCAAACATTTCTTACAAATCCCTCAACTTAGAATTTACCGATACAAAATTCCTGCTGTTAGGGGCGTAGGAACGGGGAGCATGTGCACCCCCGCCGCCCCCCCCCCCAAAAAAAAAACATTGTTCAAAGTGCCCATTTTTGTGATTAAAAGTGCCCTTTTTGTACAAGCTAATATTGCTGTAAACTTTATTAAGATCGAAGGTGCCCTTTTTATGAGCAAATTTCGATGTTCATTTAAAAAATGTTTTGTCATAAACATTCGTTGTACTGGTGGCATTGTGGTATGATCGGGAAAATTTTCTCCCGTCCATAATCCCTCCCAACTCCCTCCCACCCCCACCCCCTCCCATCGCCAACATTCCGATCACAGAAACTTTCGGATAGCGTAAACCAATCTTAGATGAAAAAGCCGATTAAAAACCTAATATACAGAACTAGAGCTCGTTTATTTTATAAGCGCATTTTTTAAGACAGATTGAAGTGTGATAAATAAGGGCCTGTCTAACCTGAAGTTCAGGCACTTCAGGTTAGGGCCTGTCAGTCATATGAGCCGCATGATTATCCGTCATCCAGTGCCGGTACTGGGAAATCCAAAACAAGCGGGAAATCAGTACTAATTTGTAAATGGGAACCTATTTACTAATTTGTAAATCAGTGGCGTAACTACTATGGGCTCGGACCGGGAGAACCCGGGGGCCCCCAACCCTAATGGGGCCCCCCAAGCTCAGGCTATAGCCTATAGAGCAACAATGCCGTTTTCTGACCATCAGAATTCTTTAAAATCTCTCCCCAAAGTCCGGGAACTGGCATTTCAGAGAGTCTAGATTCAAAAATCCGGGTGAGCATGCCCTAGACCCCTAGAAACTCGTGCATATACGGCGCTCGATTTGTGCCTTTGGCACTTCTACTAGGGGGGCCTTCGAAAATTTTGAACCGGGGGCCCCCTGATATAACGTTACGCCACTGTTGTAAATGGGAACCGACCTATTATCGGCAAGTGAAAGATGCAGCAAGGGCAATACGAACAAGGGCATATTTTATACAAACATCTGCTTCTCAATGTAACTTGTGCTTACAAAATTTTTCCACCAATCATGGAAAAAAACATTCACTTGGGTACCTGTGGAAAACGGCCAATCCCTGAATCACAACCAGCTCAGCAGATTCGCGACCAAGTATATGTGAATGTTACAGTAATACTGATGCTGAGATGCAACCAACGCGTCATCTCCTATAGTCCTAAAGTATGAGGAACTCGTACAAAACAAGATATTCACTCCATACGAACAATAGATGCAATTTATGACGAAATTGTATTTTGGAGAAGGAACTTGTTCATGTTACCAAGTGGAGCTGTCGGAAAGAAATTTGTCATTGAAACAACCAAATGGATTGAATATTGGAACCATGATGCCGTCGATTTCAAAGACATTGCCTTAAAAGTTCTTATGGTAATGCCAGCTTTACTTCTCCAGAAGCCAACGTTTAAGTCAATATCTAAGGAACACTCGCAGTGCCTAACAAGGCACTTGAAGCAATGGGAAGCTGGTGACTTTGATGCCGCCTGCTGTGTGAAACTCGTACAATTCAAGGCCGAAAATTGCCAACTAATTCAAAGCCTTTGAACGATGAACGTTTAGCCAAAACCTTCTCCAAACTTACGTTTGAAGGAAAGATAAATGCAGCAATAAAGCTTTTGGATCAACATGATAGTAGTGGTGTAGTTACATTATCCCAAAGCACAATAAATGAATTGAAAGGAAAACATCCAAATGCGAATGATGCTGACCCTTCAATTCTCATGGATGGCCCATTACCTCTTGTGGATCCTGTTATGTTTCAAAATATAACAGAGTCGACTACTATTATGAAATCAACTTTGCGCACAAGAGGGTGATCAAGTGGGCCGTCCGGTTTGGACGCAGATGGATGGAGAAGCATTTTGGTGCCAAAGAACTTTAGAAACTGGTTGGCAAAGATCTTAGATGTGCACTTAGTGTGTTTGCAGGAAAAGTTAGTACCGTCGAAACCGAAGTTAAAGTTGAAAATGGGAGAAGCTACACTAATCTAGAAGCTTACACAGCGTGTCGCCTGATGCCATTAGATAAGAATCCTGGTGTCATACCCATTGCGGGTGTTGGGGAGGTGCTGAGGAGAATTGTTGGGAAAGCCATATACTATCAGTCATTAAGCCCGAGATTATGAGCAGTGCTGGAAATCTATAACTCCGCTGCGCTGACCAAGCAAGTGGATATGAGGCTGCTGTACATGCAACAGACCTTTCCCCTTATGAGTGAAATTTTGATCTAGATATGCCTGGACAAAAATTTCATCACAGCTAGAAAGAGCATCACAAAATTAGTAATATTCCGAAGTTTCGTTGCGAAATGTTGTAAAATGCGGATAATATAGCCTTGCGAAGTTTGTCTTTCGCAAGCGCGTCGTTGAGCCGGCCGCGTCGTAGATCTTAAACTAGACTCTCTAGTACTCGTTTGAGCGCCGCGGCGCTCTTTAAATTTTCAGAGCTTCAGATGCGGCGCTCATTCGAGGGCGGCGTTAAATCGGGGGCGGCGCTCTTTAAAAAAATCTTTTATTTGTGAATTATATCAAGAACTTTTAACAATAAAATGAACAAGTTTTAGAAATGTCTTTGTCACAAAATGTCCCCATTTTGACGGCGGAAAATTATTACACTGTTTAGTGCGGCGCTCATTCGGAGGGCGGCGCTTAATCGGGGGCGGCGCTCAATCGAGTTTAGTCCGGGAAACAATAAAACGAAGGAAAATAGAGGGATTGCTCGCAGTCTAATCTGTCCATTGTATATAATTTATGCATGTGTTGACGCAGTCTCTCAGTGCTCTCTAGTTAATTAGTCCGTCTGTCGATTGTATAGTTTATGCTTGATTGACTTAACTCACTGGTGCAGGTGGCATATAGTCTGTGAGTGCTCTCTTATACAGCTAATTCTTATTTTTTTATCGCAAAAACTTAACATAACAGTGAATCTTAAACTTAATCATTCACCTAACCCTAATCTATTTCAAAAATTTTAACCTAAAATATTTAAACCCGAGTATAAAATGTTTTCTAGCCAAGCTACATTGGCAACATCGAGAAAAGAGGCGGACATCTTTTGTGTTTTTGTTAGATCATCTGTTGTTGTACAACAAGTATAATTACTTTCCTGTAATAAACCCATGGGAAAATTAACCAACCAATGTTGACAGCTGTGTTTTTTTTCTGAGAACGATCAAATAGATAAGAAAAGTTGGAAATTATTTCGGTCGTTTTTGACAGAGGCAAAACTATAGCGATATAACGCGCCCGCGTGTGTTTATACCTTTTAATTTCATTCTAGGAATTTCATTCCGAGACAGCTCTAGACATAACAACATGTTCTGCATGCAAGTGCAGTCATGCAATCTAATGAAGCGGTTTTTGTCTTCAAAAAAATTGGATATAGATTCATGTCTCGCTAATAGGGTTAGCGGTTAGGGTTAGGGTGGGGATTAGGGTTAGCATTATAAATAGCGAGACATGAATCTATAACCAAAAAATTAATATAGAACGAATTTTCTATAATATACCCGGAGAGATTGTTAATATAAATTCACTTAGTAACGTGTCCTCGGAAAGCGTTTAATGTATTCATTCCTTCTCGACGCAGAATTGAGTTTCTCCCGAAAAATATGACACAGTTAAATGTCGAGTTCAAAGAGATAAACGTGTTTGACCAGAGACCAAATAACAAAAATTGCCTCTCAGACAACGGTGCGGCTAAACGTAAAGCTGCGTATATAATGTACGGGCAGAAACAACAGAAAAAACAGCCAACTGCCAAAGAACACGTAGAAATATGTTTGAGATTCAAGATTCGTGTTTTCCTATTTTCATCCATCGCTGTAGTCGGAGCAACCCTTTCATCCTCGCGTTTTGACTTCGCGATTATAAAAATTTTGTAATTTGAATAAATGAACAAGAATAGGAGGGATAAAGCAGTCGCAGTTCCATAAATATAGCCAATTCTTTCCAAATTAAAATATACCAATGGCGATAGACCGACTGTTGTAATCATCCAAAATGCCTGAAAACGTAGAAGTCTTGTTTTTGTGACTGACGCATGATGGAAAAATGGACGCGTCAGGTCTAGGAATCGTTCAACATTCAGCGTAAAAAGCGCAAATAACGAGGAACCACAAACAGCGAAACATATGGATTTCCTTGTGGCCTCGCGTATTTCATCAATTTCCCCTTGGGAAAAATATATGGTAGATACGATGAAGAGTGGATGAGTGATCGTGACTACGGCCAGATCAAAACAAGATAATACAAGAATCATAAAGTAGCATAGTTTCTTTCGAAGTTGCGACGACCTCCATAGACTGATTATAACCACAGAATTTAGGAATATTCCTGCAACCATAAAGATTATATTTACAACGCACAAAAATACGACGCTAAAAATATCACTTTTTGGCATATTGAAGACTTGTCATGTATGGACGCGTATGCATTCGATTTAAACTGACTATTTTAGAAGACACTCGTGTATCACCTGTTGTCAAATACACATGTTCAAACTGCAAAATAATGACGTATTTAATTGTCGTTTTGAAGAACTTTAGTAAGTGCAGGGCGCCTTCAGATGCAAATTTTGAGCGAAAATTATATAAGTGGCTGCGACAGCGATGTTCCTACTACCCCCACCTTTTCTCAAGTGTGTAAATAGCAGTGCGGAATTAGCATACAGCTAATTCAATTGAGGTTGTCCTTCCAAAAGCTTAAACCTTAATTTAAACTCTGAGCACGCAAGGGATGATGGGTTATTGCTTATTTTGACTCATACACTTTGAAATTTCGCTTTGCAAGAATACCTAAGAACTTATAGAAGACTCACAACAGAAAACATACTTGTTGCAAAGGCAATTTTCTGAATTTAAGGGTCTAAAACCCATCATCCCTTGCGCGCTCAGAGTTTAAGGTTTAAGGTTTTCGAAGGCAACCTTAATTGAATCAGCTGTACTCTCAATCTC
>CACRXK020010849.1:0-17099 GCA_902702795.2 Paramuricea clavata | reverse complement strand
AAAGTCCAGGAAATGGCATTTCAGAGACTCTAAATTCAAAAATTTTCCTGGGGGGCATGCCCCCGGACCCCCCTAGACAAACCTCGCACCTGCGGCACAAGGCTCGTGCCTTCGGCCCTCGTTTATCAAGTGTAACATTATAGGGGCGCATAATGGTTGACAGCCCACTGGCCCCTCCAGAAAAATAGTACCCAGCACGCCACTGCGGCATTCTGATTATTGAAAATGGCGAGATATATTGAGAACGGTCTAACTTGCATCGGCAAAAAATGCCCTATTATATTTTACCGAGGCAAAACAGTTCAACTTCAAATACGAATAAGAGAATACGGCGTTGAAAAGCATTCATTTTAATGTAAATCAATAAAGTTCGATAGAAAGAATAAGAACATCATGTCAAGTACTCGTGTCAATAGCTGATTGGAAGAAGCTTCAATTCTTCAGCCGTTGCTCGTAGCTGGCTTCGCAAAAAGAAGGCAGGCCAAGGATGTATCTTGAAGCACGCCTCTGTACTCGTTCTAATCGGGAGATGAGCTCTACGGACTGTGGTGAACAAACCGACTTGAGACCTAACGAGAGTTAGGTAGAGGGTACGACGCGCTGATTGACTGGTGATATTTCTTGTGGATCGTTTTACAAATCCCAGCAATTTATTTGCCTTTGAACATTGTTCCAAGACTTGTTTTCGCCAGGTCAAGTTGTTGGAGATCCATACACCCAAATCACGTTCATGTTCTGAGATGGTTTGGTTTTCCAGACTGTATAGGGATGCTCGATTGCCTGGCGCCTTCTGGTAACACGGGGAGCTTTACACTTCGCAGTGTTTAATTGAAGACCTGAAAGACCAGCATTCGTGGAACTGGTTTCAAAGTTTGACAGGTCATCCTGCAACGCTGTAGCATCATCAAGGCAGTTTATTTCTTTAAATAACTTGGTGTCATCAGCATAAGTTGCGATAGAAGAACTCACGATACTGGAAAGTAGATCGTCCTCATATAACAAGAACAGTAGTGGACCAAGAATTGAGCCTTGAGTTACCTTGAGCCTGAAGTTACTGCTGTATGAGATGATGTTGCTCCAAGGATGGTCGTTTGTACGTTGTCTACGATCTTGTAAGTATGATTGGAACCATTTGAAGATGTTACCACTAAACCCGAAATCACGAAGACGAAGGAGAGAACGATTGTGGCTCACCTTATCGAAGGCTTTCGACATGTCCAGGTATAACACACCGATTTGTTTACCACGATCCAACAAGTTACCAATCGTGTCGAACACTTCGATTGACTGAGTGACGCAATTTCCTGGGATGAAGCCATGTTGACAAGAATTAATCTGGCTAAACACGCGATCTTTGATGCATTCGAACAAACAGCGTTCCAATACTTTAGATATTAAAGACAGCAGAGATATTGGTCTGTAATTTTCAACATTTCCTTATCTCCATTCATAAAAACAGGAACGACATTGGCCAGTTTCCAATCTCGCGGTAATACTCCAGTGCGCATTGACTTGTTGAACAGATCACAAAGCGATGGTGCTATCAGGTACGCTGTTTCTGTAAGTAGACGAGCGGGGATACCATCCGGTCCGTGTGCTTTATCGTTGTCAAGAGTTCTTAAGACTGCAGCAACATGGTCTGGTGTTAACGTGATGTCTTCCAACAAGGCGGTGTTTGTAGAATGGTCACGATCTGCGTCGATCGTACGCATATCTTTTTCCGTGCTAGGTTGATCTCTGATGAAGATTGAAGTGAAGTAGGTATTGAAGATAGATGCGATGGCTTCAGGCGCTTCTGCAGATGTTCTTGCACCTTCACTTTCAGCCATCGGCACTTTCTCAGGAACGTTGCGAACCTTGTATTTCAATTTGAATGTCGACCAAAAGCGCTTCGGATTATTGTTGCGGTCTGCACAAACACAGTTTATATACATTGAGCGACTATCACGCAACATTTTCTTCATGGTTGCTCCAAGTTCCTTGATTTTTGCTTCAAGATGTTCTTTTGATATTTTAGATTTTATCACCTTACATCGTAGAGAACTTTTCTTTTTGATATTGTGTAGTATGGCGCTGTTCATCCACGGCACATAATTCCGGCCACGTATCTTTGTAGATGGGATGTGGTGTGACACCGTATCGGCAAAAGTATTCCTCCAATTTCTCCAATCGTCGTCGATGTTACTGTCAGCAGAGATAGTTGCAGAAAGGTTTGAAGATTCTAGAGCTGATCGTAGAGGACTTTGTTGTAAAATTCGTTTTCTTTGAATCATATTAAAAGCACAATAATAAAATCTAGGGTGGTTAGCAAAACGGTATACCCATTTACCATCAATAATTTCAGCAAGTAAAGTCTCCGCGGCGATAGTCGTATACAGTTCTCTGTATCTTGGGTGCACGTTTGGGATGGAATAAGAGTTAGAAGTTGATGAGGTTGTGGTCGGTGAAGATTTCTGCTTCTGCAGGAGACCAGACATGACATACTTTAACCAAGTCGTGGTTGTGCATGATTGTGCATGCATGATCATGTTGGCGTGTAAACTTTATATGAGTCCTTTTCCTGGAATGCTTTGTTTAATATTTACGTTTAACTTCTCGTGGTTTTGCTCCTAGTAATTGACATCGACCCTACCAGAAACGAAAGTCTAGTAACTTCCATATTTCACGAAACAAAAGATCAGCTTAATTTTATGTTTTGATTTCAAGGTTATCTTGTATCCACGGCTACAAATTCCCTATCACGTGCCATAGCTGCCGGTCCAATCCTCATCCTACCTCTACTGATATTTGGTGGCTTCTATGTCTCTAACAAGTGAGTCCTTACTCCTAATCAGATTGATCACACTGATTTTATGTGACACTATTAAACCTGGAAACAAATCTACGTTTCGCCCGCCCTAAAATTCGCGGGTCGACGGAAAGGATACGTTCCGCCCTAGGCCTTTCCGCCGAGTTTCCGTCGACCCGCCAATCTCGTTCCCCGACCCTGCGATCCTCGGGAAGGGACGTGAGGCTCTGGGGTAATCCGTTTCAGGGAGGAATCTGATTGGCCGTTGATATGGACTGCGCAGTTCGGCCTTAGCCAGGATTCCTGGCTTCCGGCAACGGATTATCCTGGAGCCTCACGTTCCTTCCCGAGGATCGCAGGCTTGGGGAACGTGATTGTCGACCAGCGAATTTTAGGGCGGGCGAAACGTAGGTCTGTTTTCAGGTTAATGTGATACCAAATTAAATTAATTACAAATGTTTATGCTGTAATATATTTCATTCAGAGATCCATATCGTCTTGAAATTCAAACTTGATCGAAGTCGACCTCTAAGTTTAATCGGGCGAGTCGGCTCGAACCCAGTTTGTGGAATATTGTAATAACGTATTTTGTGATACATTCTTCCAATATTTTCTTTATTTTTCCTAGCATTTACCCGAATTTCCATCTTTTTTTGGGGGCGGGGCCGTTAACTATTGCGTTACCTACTCAATTATCCAAAACATCATGCACTCTATTTAGCCTTTCCATTATACATATCCTAATAATTCAGTTTCGGTAGTGTACTCGAAGACAGTAATCAATACTACACGAATATTTATATATCAGTACTTTTGTACATGACATACATGTTACCAAAACAAAATAATTATTGTGATTCATTTAGTATTTTTTACTGTACTGATGTTATATAGTACAATTCCCGACAGTCTCAAATGGTTGCGATATATATCCTGGTTCAACTTTGGTTTTGAAAATTTTATGATAAATCAGTGGCGAAATGTCGATAAAATTACAGGTAATCAGAACAAAAAGTATTTTTAAGTGAGATGTTAAGTAGCTGGGAACTATCCACGTGACCTGAACAAGGATCATGCATCCAACTCACAGACTTTCTCTCGCGCGCTTCGTCGAGAGTAACGGCTATACACAGGCTAGATGTTAAGCAATATTTTCTTATTTTTTTACAATTTTGTTTTATATCAAGACTCAAGTTCTTATTTTTTGTTTCAAGGTTGTGGGAAAACAACATCAAAACATTGTTTACAAAATGGTCGACAAGTTTTAAATTTTTATCAACTTGATGAGGTAATATTTGCTTCGTAATGTGCATGAAATTAGAACTAGGAGGCAAAGCTACTCACCATTGTTTTACAAAACAAATTGAGTTCAGCGTCAGCTGCATGATTGCGTGGTTGTTTTCGAGTGCTTTGACATTCTGCGCGTGGTCGTTCATTTGAATCGTTAGACAGATTTAGATCGAGGACGCGAACGTCAAAGACGACGTGAAAATGGCGTGTTGTGCCCATGTATGGATATGCCACGCCATTTTGACGCCATTTTCACGTCGTCTTTAACGTCCGCGTCCTCTAAATCTGTCTATTTCCAAATAAAGTACGCGCCTGGCATATCGTGGCATATAACAACGCGTACGGTCCTCCCAAGCACCCTAGGCTCGATTACCAGCCGGCATTCGGGTGATTTGGGTAATCGAGCCTACAAGCATCCCCGTTCAAATCAGCCACTGATCTATATATAACACCAATCGCGATTTCTTCTTGCGCGTTCCTCTGCCTGGGTACGAGGCTGCATTAATGTTGTTCTTTACGCTCTTTGTATATCAGCTTCCCGCTGAAAACGGTGGACTGAATTTGATGTAAATCCCAAGCCGGTAGCTCATTCCCAGTCAATTTGGCGTTTGGTGGTCAGTGCATGATGAACCGCTATAATTCTCTCACTTCAATGCATATCTTTGATTGTCGAACAGCGTTTATTTTCTTTAATTCTGCACGCTAGACCCAGTTTCTCCAAAACAGCTGACAGGGCATTCAACACATGCACGTTATTCTGTAGACTACTCCTAATCAAGAATTCTTTGGTGTTGGATCTTTCACCGTAGTTAATACGTCCCGTATAAAGATGCCGCGATATGGCTTGATAATTCTTGGTATCATGCTCAATCTCATAATGAAAAAAATAAATGCGATTCTCAATATGTTAATTAAGGAAAATTTGAATATCATACAAGTCAAGATATCTCGAGAACTAGCATGGAACAGTTCAAAGGGTTCTTTCAACTAATTAGGAAATTTTCGCTTCATACGTGTACTTTAAATTCGTTGTCATATAATTGCATGCTGAGTGTGGACTATAGTGATCAGCTGTACACGTTCCGCCACAATTTCCCCTTGCTTTCCATACATTATTTCATATTATCCTAAATTTGCTCTTTTCTCTATTGTAGGATAATTTCAAGCGCAATTTTTGGCTTCTAGCAGCTCTTTGTATGACCTACAGATTAATGGCTTATATATTCCTGTTAAGAAAAGCCAGTAGAGTGCGTTGAGCTACACATGCGGATGCATACGTTTACTGACTGAATGGATCCAGAAACATCGGCTACACTCCAAATTGGTGGGCAGAGATATGTGAATGGAAAAAATCCAAGATGGGCGAGAAAGTTAAAGAAGATATATTATATAACGGCCGTAAAGTAAAAACAAATGTTACAGCCCAGCAAGTCACTAAATGACTTTCAGACAAGACTAAATAATAAAATAATAAATTATACAGTATATGACTAGCATGTCTTGTTTGAAAGTCAGGTGGCTGGGCTTTAATATTAGTTTTAAGTTACATTTTCTGTCTTGAGTTGATTAACGCTGGCGTTCAGAAGCACCACCAGTAATATTGTTGAGTCATTGTAGCAGTTGGGTGAAGTATGTATATTTGCGTTCCAATTGAATTTGCATGTACGTAATCACGGGAAACAAAAATAGTGAGAACTGAGAAACGAACTATGTCTCTCACGCGACACGCGCCTACAAGTTCAGACCATTACTCCACGCGCGCGCTCATTCGTTCTTTGAGCAAACTTGATCGGAGCCGTAATTTATACACGTATTGCTTTCTTTTCAATTTTGACTGTTTCAAAGAAATTAAATTAAGGCAATGCCCATGTGCATATGTATAAATAATAATATAATAAAGTGCTCCAATAGTTCCGCAAATGGTTTTCATTTGGTCGTGACCTGCACTTTGTGATATATATAGTCGGGGTCAAAATAATGTCTTCTGTGTGTTGTACTGTAAAAATGGGCATAAAAGAACTACTATTTTTATGTCAGGCAGAAGTGGTTCTTATATAATGGTTCTTCATAGTAGTCTTATATAATGGTTCTTCATAGTAGTCATAGTGGTTCTTATATAATGGTTCTTCAGGTGTTGACACTCCATTACATCGTCCACGGTCCACCTTGATATGATCACCACTGTTACGACGAAATGGTCAGGGCATTTTTTAACTATATAACTGGGGGGCCAACGCCCCCCCCCCCAGCCCCCATGGTGGCCCCCCCACTCAACCATTTTGCCCCCCCCCCCAGTCGAAGTCCCTTTTCTCTAAAATATAAGCAAAACATGGAATTTAGAAGGGAGGATTGATATTCTAGTAACTGAAATTTGCTTTGTGAATCTTATCCCAGGCAGTGGATTGCATTTCCCAGACCCTATAGAGTTTGAGTTGTTGGACAAGTTAGTGACCGCAGGGGGCAACAGGCCCTCAACCAAGTGTTTTATAAGGGGGGGGGGGAATAATTTTGGCCCCCCACCAAAAAAAAACAATTTGATTTCGAAACTAGAAGTATTTGAAATCATATAAACATATAATCAAATATCTGTAATCGATATTTTGATAACATTTCTCGTAATAATCCATCATGACTCGCGGATATCATAGACTCGAAAATCATAATGAACGAATTAATGAAAGGGCCTAACAAAAGACGTATACAAGACTTTGAAAATGCCATTTCCGACGATTTAGAGACGCAAAATTTTCAAATTTTTTTCGCTCTGTGCCAACCATGGTGGCGCTTCGTGGGAGTCGGGAACTCTAAGTTTATCAAGCTGGCTCCCTAAGTGACGGCCAAGTTGTGGTATCTACATAAACATACTATGAAGTACTTAACTGAAGGTTCAGTCTATCTACAGCATAATGTAATGCTGTATATCCAAAAATCTGTTTCAGAAAAATAGAAAATGCAGGGAATTGCAGTCATAGGGGTAGAAAAATACAAAAATTTTCTGGGAGAGAAAACCCCAGACCCTCTCCAGGGCATATTATCCAATATATCGTTAATTAAATACACCTTCGCCCATTTAGTACTACTGAATTCTAAATTTCCACATACTAAAAAC
Organism: Paramuricea clavata; assembly: GCA_902702795.2. Lineage (NCBI taxonomy): Eukaryota > Metazoa > Cnidaria > Anthozoa > Malacalcyonacea > Plexauridae > Paramuricea > Paramuricea clavata. The sequence continues at coordinate 9,912 of CACRXK020010849.1, read as the reverse complement.
GCTGTTTTCTGACAATCAGAGATCTGTCAAATCTTCTCCAAAGTCCAGGAAATGGCATTTCAGAGACTCTAAATTTAAAAATTTCCTCGGGCCTTCGGCCCTCGCTTTCAGCCCCCCTCCCAAACGAAAAGAGCTTCTACGGCCCTGCTCTCCCCCCCCCCCACTATTAAATGCGATACCTCACCAAACTTTTTGTTACCAACAAACCATCTATCATTGCTCCACACTCGGTATAGTATGGTCCCTTTTTGTAGATGGCCCCCCCCCCCCACTGATGAATTCTTAAAAAATGCCCTGGAAATGGTAATCATCAAACTGATCAAAGACTCTTGTACATAAAGCTTCACGTCATAGTGAGGCTAATTTGCATATCAAATATCTCCTGAAAGAAACTCATGAAAGGAAGAAATTATACATTTGGTCGTATAACGGTCGCAAATATTGAGTCACGATCTTTCGCGCCGAAATACAACATTTTAGAACTTAAAATACGCGGAGTGAGAGAATACTTATGATTTATATGTGGTTTACAGATATAAACTATTACATACTGGCCGTTGAGAAAGATCTTGACTCTATTTTTACAACCATTACACCGTCGCGATCATATGGAAACCAGGCTTAAGTCGAACCTATCCAATCTCAAAATGCTCTAATCAGTTGCGCTTATGCAACGAAATCGTTGTTGTGGGTGAGTTGTGGACTTGATTTACACAGTACAATTCAAGTTGTAGGTAGGTTGCATGCGATAGTCTAAAGGTCCATGCGGACCGGACGCGATTTGGCAACGCTACGCGAATTTTCAATGACATTTAACGTTTTTCAAATATTCGGATATATTAATATTTGGTCTGCATATCCTGTAAAATTTTTATCCGTTGACGGTTTTATTTGTTTTTAAAAACTGAAAATTCGCGTCGCGTTGTCGAATCGCGTTCGGTCTGTATGGACTTAAATCGGCCTTTATTTTGATTCGCTTTATGCAATTTGACGTCATAGTGAGGCTAATTTGCATATCAAATATCTCAAGAATTAAAGCCTCTCAACTACTCAGATGGTTTGGCAAAGTGTCTTTGTAGTATTTTTTTCTTTACAATACAATCGTGTGAAATTTCTTGCATAAGCACTTTAAAATAAACTTTCACTTCACAAAATAGTGCATGGTCATGACTAAGCCTATAAGGAAAAACGATTTGGACAAATGGGAGGATTCATTAGACAATAATTAAAAATACTTAAATTTGATTGCCTATTTCCGGCAATTATACTAATTAGAGCGTCAATATTTGTTGGATTGGAAAAATATTTCTATGTACATAGATTTAACCAAAGTTGTATCAGAGCAATTAAATGAAACAATACAGCCAAAATTATGACAAAGAATTTCATCATAGACAGGAAAGATTGATTTAAATTTGTTGCAGTTTGATTTCATTTCACAACATTTTTGACGCAAACATTTAATTGATGTTTTGTCTTAGCTTTAGATGTATGATTGTATGAACTATCGCGCGAGCCTATATATATATATTTTTTTAAATTTTATATTTTCGGTATGGCTGCGTAAAAAAATCAAAATGACACGTCATGTGCATGCATGTGAAAATGTATTTTGAGCTATTGCGTGTCGTACAATTATTATGATCTTGCCATAACAATGAAAAAGTACTGTACAAAAATACATTGTTTCTTATTCCTAATAGATAGGTAAAATAACAGCATAATTTATGGAGGAACTGGAATTTTTACTTTATAACGGGCTTTCTTTCTAAAATCACCCAGCAGGATGTCTGTCTAATGATATGTCTCCAACGTTGTAGAACTCTCTTCAATTGGTTCCCTTTGAGAGGTCAACAATAAAAATATGAATAAGCAATAAAAGGCTTTTATGAGTGGAGGCGTTTTTGTTTTCGCCCAAAGTGAATATGGTATGATCAGTATAAACATCGCACGAAAATAACGTGTACACTGAGAATCACAGCAGTTCGATTAAAGACTTGAAGTGTGGGTCTGTGTGGAATACACTTAGATTATAGTAAGTCCAACTTTACAAATCTGGTATAAACTTTACCAAGAAAGCAAGATTGCCTTAAGCTTTCTTGCCAGACTGGTACAGTGTAGTAGTGATTGCGAGGCGATCCATTTTGTTGCGTCGTATAAACACCCTTTCCTATGTATGATGATATTCAGCTCGAGTTGCATGCCAGCTGCACGCTGACAGCCAACACGGTGGTGCAGCACTGACTTGGGTATCGGCTATATGCTCAAAGTTTTAAGCTTTGTTTGCAAATTTTATCGAATATGCCAAAAATTTTACTCGGAATCCTTGCGTTAAAATGAGTGGAGGGGTGTTTGAACTTTGATACAATCTGCAGACCGATGCATGTTCTGGCGTTCTAATCTACGCCTCATCGGTGAAGCTTGGTATACGTCGATATACGCGATGCCATTGTATTTATACCGGGAACTTGCTCTCACTGAAACGTATGTGGTATATAACACGATGGCATCAACGCATCTAGACATGCGCAGAGTGTAAAAAAGACCAGCAATTAAGGAAGTGATACCTATTAACAACTCCACAGAGTACGCAACAACACCGAAGTGAAGGGGCGTAATGAATATATTTATCGCTTACTCAGAGTTTCATGATTATTCAGTCTTGTGATATTGTTCACCGGTAATCACGGGCGATATGATGAAATGCTCTCGAGTAAAATTTTAACTTTCAAATGTCCACCCTTGTACGCGTTTAGTTAAAATAGGTGATGTGCAACCACTGCCATGGGATTCAAAGGACCGAAAGAGATTTTCGCCATGTTGGATGATATTTACATTGCAAACAAGTAAAATCCTTTGTCAATGTCATGCAACATGACGACGGTGACGTAACTTGCACACCACCTACAGGGTGTATCAACTGAAACCTGCAAACACTATAATTTGCATAATTCTGCTGCTTATACTAGCATTTCAATGACTGTGCTACTTATTTTGCTCCTGGGATTTGAAAATACATTCTATAATTAACCGCGTTGATAGAAATTAGAATAACACAAAGTTATTTGTAATGTAGAAAACTAATTATCAGTTCGAGTAAAAAGTTATCAGTTGTTCTACTACAGGGTGAGTAAAAAAAAACTGACACTTTGTTATTCAAATTAGCCGCGAAGGTATCAGTTTTTTTACTCACCCTGTAATATGTACAGAATTACTCAACGAAGGTAAATATTAGTATATTACTCTCTGTGCATTCAATGACAATGTTGATTGAAAATTAAGCTCAGCATTGCCACTTTCCTTCTAACAATGCAGTTGCATGACGTCTTTGATTTAGACCTACTGGAGACTAAAAGAATGTTATAACCCATACGTTGAACCAGCAGAGCAGACTGACGGTGAAAAAATTCAAAATGTTCAGTCAAACAGTAATTAAGAAAGTTCCATAGAATTTGTGAAAGGTTTTAGAGGGAAACGACAAAACGCGGACCCCAGGTCCGTGGACTACCTTCGTGGACCTGGTCCGTGGACTACCTTCGTGGACCACTCTCGTGGACCACTCTCGTGGACCACTCTCATGGACCACTTGCGAGACACCAGATTTTTGGGGTTTGAATTCTTGACTGTGCATGCAGAAATGTGCTCGAGTCGAGTTCAGTCATTATTATCATTGTAGAAACTTTACACAAAATGTGAAGTTCTGAACATGACCGTTCTAAAATATAAGTGTGCAATTACGACTTTAATGCAAAGTTTCCGAATATATGCCCTTAAAATTGGTAGTTTTTTTTCTCGATCGCTACTGGAAATGCAAGAAAAGCAGTAATCGAGCTTCAAAAATTAATATTTTGGGGAGAGGACCTTCAGGCATTGAAAGGTCATTGCAACTTACGACTTCTACAGTTCAAGTGATTTTTTAACAGTAAAATTCGAATAATTCAGTAAAATCCTTTGACCCCCCCTCCCCTCCCCTCCAGATTCACCACAGTATTCCTATATTTTTTAATGGAACCCTGACTACATTTTTTCAGCATTTTTACAGACTTAGTATTCACTGTTCATCAACAAAAACTGAATTGATTGTGAAATACGTAATGGAAATGAATAATGAAATAGTTCCCGCCAATCTCAGCTCCCTAAACTCGGAATAATAGTGTTTGGTCTATTGTTTGGTAGGCGAAATTTTGCAAGTGGTCCACGAGAGTGGTCCGTGGTCCACGAGTGTAGTCCATGGACTAGGTCCACGAAGGTAGTCCATGGACCTGGGGTCCGCGTTTTGTCGTTTCCCGGTTTTAGAAAACACAACGCGACCCGCTCAAAAGCCTGATTTCCATGTGATATGGTCGTAAAGATTGAGTCACGATCTTTCTAATCAGTCGAAATACAACATTTTAGAACTGAAAATAGGTATAAACTATTATAAACTGGCCGTTGAGAAAGATCGTAACTCTATTATTGCAACCATTACGGCCATATGGAGACCGGCAAGGTAAAGATTCACCTTCGGCTACGAAACAAAGAAATTCTACATGGAAGGTAAAAATAATGCTAAAGCCGGTTACAGAATACAGACAAGTTTTTATGTGACAAGTTTTATTTGCCAAGTGCACGTGTGTATATGCAACAAATTTTATATGACAAGTTTTCATATGACAACTAAGTTTTGTTTACTGGTGTGAACGTGTCAACAAGTTTACTTAGGGGCGGACCATTTGATTTTTGAGGGGGAGGGGTGTTGGAAGATTTCGAAAAAAAATTTCCTGCAATCCAAGGAGAAAGAAAAAAAATCATGCAGCATACAATCGAGAAAAAGAACGCTCAAAAAAAAGAGAGAGCGCTCAAAAAAAAATTCCTACATGTAAATCTACTGACGTTCTTCACTTCAGTATTGTGTCCACAGACTTGCAAGATTTTGCATTTTTGAGCAGGCACATTTGCTTAAAAGAACACGGGGTGAACAGTGGACAACATCACAGGAATTCTACCGCCTTTGGAGCCTATAACATACGATAGCCAGTGGCGTTCCCTGGCAAAATTGTTGCCCCCCCCCCTGAGAAAATCTGGGCTTAAGATATGTACTAGAAAATACATGCATGCAGAAACCCTCGCCTTGCTGACAAAACCATTGTATTTTCCGAACATGAAGTATCTAAAGTAGTTGTCATGGTAACACGATAATTTTTTAAGAATATTCTTACAAATGAAAAATCGCTTAAAAATATCACTTTTAATTACAAAATTATTAATTTCCCAACATATATATGTTAGGTATGTTATTATACGTAATATAAGCTTCAATTTAAGGTAAAATTCAACCACAAACGCTTCGCAAAACGTTTTAAAGTCACTAGTGTTCTAGTCCCCGAGCCGACGGCGCGAAGCGCCGTGCGAGGGTACTAATTACCCCCGGCTATTTACACCCGGGGAAACGAAAGCATTAGTGGAGTCTAAAGTTCATCAAATATCGCGGGCGTGGGTCACCAACGGTGTTGGGTGGGTGGTCATCCCAGTGAACTCTAATAATAACTGGAAGGCTAACTCCTATGATCAAAGTCTATGATTCGCTGAAGCCGACGCGCGGGAAAATCAGCTTTCAAAAGGACTAAGGAGAGTTTCGAGGAGTGAAAAAAATTCTGTCAAAAGTTTGTTTTCGAGCAAAAATTTGCAAGAAAAACACTTTTCCTATGGGAATACAACAATGACTTGGGATTTAAACCAAGTTTCCGATTAGTTCCGACTGTTTTACATCTCTCTGCAGCAAAAAGTAAGGAATTTTGCTTTTGTATTTTGAAAAAATGACGAAAGTTTGGATGTGCCGAAGGAAATCTCGCCGTGCAACTCAAAAATATATACTATAAAACATTTTGACAGCCCCAAAACTTATGTTGTACTAAACCCCAGGTATTGTTGTTGATCCTGAGCTTTTAGTCCTTGTTTTAGTCGCTCTTAAACATAAATAAATTGGCGTTTTTCAAGTGATGTTATTTTCGTCATCGGCATCTTGTTGGCCACTATGAGCACTTTGAATATGGCAATATTTTTGTCAATTTTCAAATGCTTTTTTTTCGAACTTAAAACTTTCAATCTTCTTGAAACTTCGCATACAGATGTATTTTGCATGGGTTTAAATAATTCCTGAGGTATGACGTCTTAGTTTTATCTTAAACTTCCAAAAACTCAGAAAAAGCAGCCTAAAACGCGCGGTTTTTCTGACCGTTCATGCTTATGGCCGTGTTTTTTCGTATTTTTTGCTAATACGTGATTTGTTTGCTTTGCGAATATTAAATTCATTTATAATACTACTGATATAAATTAAATTTGGTAGTATAACTAATATTTTGGGGCAAGATTTTTATGATCGAAAAATGTGCATATTTTGAAAAAAAAATGTAAAAAGGACTGGGTCTACCTACAAAAAAAGCTTCAAGCATGGCTTCAACTTCCCCCCCTGACTTAGCCTTCCAGTTATTATTAGAGTTCACTGTTTCGCACGCTCGCGCCAGTCTCCCGTGCATCACACATGGATCAGGCAAATATTAGCGCGTTTCACCGCCCGTGTTTTACTACGCCCTGGTGACATCTATCATTCCAAGTCTGACGTCCAAGCGACGACAACGTGCGTTTTGAATATTTTTTTTTCTTTTGTATGCTTAGTTCAACAATTTATTTCCACCAATTTTTAATTGGTGTGAAGGTGTTAGTTCGGTGGGGGGGTGGCAGCTCAAGATGCCATTGTCACGGATCTTAATCTGAGTCCAAGTAACAGGAGTCCGTCCAGGTCACCCCCCTCGGTCAGCTGAGCTAACACCTAACCAACCAAACGGGTAAGTATGGTGGACAAGGTGTTAACTTCCGTTGTAAAGTTGTTGAAAACATTTCGCACGCAGAAAACTATAATATGAACAGACGAGAGAGCGGACAGCTTCAATTGAACGTTTAAATCGCTAAATGTGGAAGAAGGACCATCGATTATTTACCAAAATCGGCCCGACAAATCGCAGCGTGTAAACGTAGCTTAAGGTGGCTCCCTACAGTTATTCTTGTTTAAGCAATAATTCCGTAAAACAGGGTTATTCGTGCAGAACGCGAATTCTTTTCGACTTGGTGGCAATATTGGTTACCAAAGGAATATTTCGAACTAGATTTCGACGATGTCAATGTTCCCATGGCAACATGACGACAGCATAAAGCCTTCCAATTTAACCCATAAATGTGCCGCTATCTCAAAAACGATGTCGGTGACCTATCTTTTTTATTTCACATATCAATAAGGAATGATGCTCTGCAACTGTGGTGAAAGTTTAAAAAAATTCTGTAGTGTGTGATTTTTTTAAAAGCGAAAAATTTATTGCGAAATTTTCACACTACAGATTTTTTTTAAAATTTGAAATTTATAAAATTTACCGCAAAATAAATTCGTGGTCAAAATTTGAAGATAGGTCACCGATGAAACTAATGAGTAAAATGCAAATAAAGTTAGAAAATAGCCTCGTGTAACTCGAGAAATTCCCCTATTGAAAAGCGCAACCTCGTTCCCAGGATCTCTCCTTCTGTCATCTGGGAGAGACCCTGGCTGCGGCTGGTCACGTGCCTCCCAGATTCTGGGAGGTAAATTTAATTGTAACTGTGAGAGGGGTGGGAAAGGAGCGTGTTTGTAGCGTTTTACAATTGCAACTTTGGGTGATGAAATTTACTGTAAATTTGCAACAAGAAATCGTAAAGAGAACTCTTAAATTAATATTTATATCGTGACGCTCTACTCTATAATCTGGTGTCGAGTTACAATTCAAGCAAGTTGGATCAGATTTCAATATTCATCTTATAGACTTGCCAAAGAAAACACGCTTGCCGCTTGTGCAGCGTGGCGATATTAAACCTACAAGAAAATATAGATCTCTAGACCGAACAGTGTGGCTGTTATTTATTTAGTATTAATGTCTATCCTGATACTCGGACAAAAGAATTTATTTATTGATGAGATGTGGAATTGCAACGAAATAGCGAGATCTTTTGATTTCCGAAATATCGCCAACTGTATCCAGATTGTTCATTGTTGATCTATATAAAGGCCTTATCAAAAAAACTTAAAGCCGTCAGAACACTATAAAATTGGCCCTTGGTATTGCTGAAGCCAACGATCATCATGGTATATGTCAAAGTATAGCTGTCTGTTGAAAATCTACGGTATTAAAATCATACACCAAAGATAAGTCAAACGACAAATTATATGTCACTATATTATACATGTCTTTCAATGAGCACTGTGTAGTAGTGTTCACCACCTTTATGAATTTTGTAAACAGCTTTCGTTTTGACATGAATAAGCTTTAATTTTTTGTTGTATATGCATTCTTAATAATACAAGTGAGATTTAAATTTTTGCTTTGACTTTGTGAAATAGAATACCGTTATTTTTTAATGGACAGCTTGCATCGTCTATATCATATCCAGGATTGCTTGTGTGTAAACGCATTATTCACTATATGACACTATCAAATACATATAAGTAGTAAATGATTAATGAATTAGAGATGAACAGGTGATTCACAATGAAAACTTTAAAAATGTTAGTAGTCTATTCGTATGATGCCAATGACGGTCTGTGCGCATCTGACACTGTAAATTTGTGATATAGATTATAGTTAATAGAGACCAAAAAAGGCTAAAGTCTTACTATAATTACCGAATACGAATTATGTACTAAATCCAGATCAAAACCAATGACTGAAATTTCCTCTATACTTATAGACATTTCTCTGTTCAGTTCGGCTATTATCAAATGTTTACATTTGTTTTTGCTAATATTGGGTCAGTCCTAGACAATACTGTTTCTTTCAAAAATCTTATAAACAAGACGCGTAGTAACAAGTGAATCGGTACAAAGCGTATCAACGTTTACAAGAAAGGACGAAAGTAATGGCGTATTTTAAAAACATTACAATATTAAAAGGTTTGTTATAACCGCGCTCGATTGTGAAGAGAGCATGCATTGAACAACAACACGAGAGAGCACGTACTGCGAGTAACGATTTGCTTTGTTTCTTGACTTGACTGTAAGTAAGAATGTAAGAATGTTCTTGTAAATTCAAAGCAAAGAAAATAAACAAAAATTAGCAAGTATTTTGAACATAATAATTCGCAAAATTTATGTTTTTAACGAATATTCCGCTGGAAGCATGTTTATGTAATTTGATACTTTCCCCACACCCCCTCAGGCGCTAAATTTTTGATGAGGCACGTGACCAGCCGCAGCCAGGGTCTTTCCCAAAGAAAGATCCTGGGTACGAGGTTGTGAAAAGCGTCGCTGACTAGTAAAAGATTGTACGCGGGCGTAGAACGAGTTTTCATTCAGCAAAATCGAGCCGCAATGTTGTTTTTACTGTTTTGTTTTTGTCAACTTTTCGATTTATTTGAGTGCTATGGACAGCCAAGGATTATTGTGAAGGATTAAATCGATGAAAACAAGGTTGAAGCTAATTGAATCCTGCCGTTTACTCAATCTATGAGCTGTAACAGCCTATTAACAGGTGGACGTGTTTTGTTTGTTTCATGTTTGGTTTTGTACTTTTTGCTAAAAATGAACAATTAGGCTATGAAACTGAAATATTTTTCTGTTTACATATAATCACTTTAATCTTGTAGAAACACGACCGAAAACGTGAACGTTTTCTTGAGAAGTAAACAACATTTTAAACGTTTGTATGTAATTTTGCAAATGTTTTTATACAGTTGAGTCAGTTGACAGTGTATAAAAAAATTTTAAAATATTGTTTCGTAGCTATTTTTTGGTCTAGTGATATTCGTATCATATGTAGAATTGCTGTATAGACTCGCAAGTGATTTGGCACTCAAAACGAAGTATTATTCAACGCTTTTTCCCATTAGAAACCTTTCAGAAATAGCTTTATTTTT
>CACRXK020010848.1:0-17099 GCA_902702795.2 Paramuricea clavata | reverse complement strand
TAAAATCGTCTGGCGTTAGACAGAGTAAGTCCTAAAGTATGGTGATGGGTTAATAATATAGATTGTCAGATAGGTTTGTTAACCCATTTGCTAGCAGTACTCTACCACTGACAAATAAAATCGTCTGGCGCTGAACAGAGTAAATACCGTACTAAAGTTGGGCGCATTGCCAGTCAATATGTAACCCAGTAATAGCTAGTGCTCTCCCTTAACGAGTAAGATTGTCTGGCATTAGACAGAGTAAAAAATTATGGTAGCCCGCACCAGGGCGCAGTGCGACTCCATGGGTTAATTACTACAATATCTGCCACTGCATGCATTGTGTTCAGACACAATTGTAATGCCGTACCTGGTTATGACTTGTCCAAAAGAAGGATCTTGCTCAATAATTTGTCAAGGAACATATACTTATGCCACAATAAGGCCCACCTATTTATTTTGCGGCGTTGCATTTTAGTAAATTTTGCTATTACCAAAACTCCAAAAGTACATTTACCGCCTACAAATTGCAGAGGTTTTTCTGGGGGGGGGGGGGCGGAAAGGCACTTTTCTCGATTGATCCAACTTGACTTGTCAAGGAAAGAGCCTTACACCCCAATGCAGTACATAACATTGTATTGTGTTGTGTGGAATCACAAAGCACCCCACATTGTCATTTTACTTAGTGTTAACACCAAACAATTTTAATTTTCCTGGAAGGATCTTAAAAAACCTGCCTCAAAGTTAATACTAAAACAGTTTGACTTGGCAATGGATGCAAATCTTGGCATGTCATGCACACTAATGGGTTGAATTACTATGTGTGCCAAGCCAACCATATTAGCAAAGACACAGCAATGGACAAAACAGTGAACATTTATTTTCCAAAATCCATATTTTATATTGTACAACATATATTGTGTTGATGTTAATAAACTAACAAAGAAGATACTTTCGCGTACACATGTACATACTGATACTGGTTTAACCAGATGCAGCACATTTTTTTCCCACAGTTGGTTGAATATTTTTAATGTACAGCACAATTACATAATAACTGCATGCATTTTCAACAGTATTTGCCCCAAACACAAATGAAAACCTTGTGAACGAGGCAAGTCAATGTCCTGCTAAGTTTTGCTTGCAACTTTGTTGCTCGACTAGACTTGTTACAAACTTTGCCGCTCAATCAAACAGCAAGTCTTGTTACCAATATGTTAAACACCTAATGTATAGACAAAACTGTTGCTAAGTAGAATCACTTTAAAAACAAATTTTGTTGTCTATTCAGAATGACTTACTATGCATTGTATTTTGTATGATCTCTATTTCACACAATAACCCTTTTGCCTTATTGCATGAAAATGGCTTGCTGCATGACAGTAACTATTTGAGGAAATTACATTGCATGCTATAAACTTACTGGCCACATTTAAAACAGTTGGGTGCATCAATCAGCTAGTTGTGCCTAGACAACTAATTAAGTATGAATAAACAGGCCATGAAATGTCGGTTATTGTCATAATTTAGTGGGTTGCATATATAGGTAAATTTTGTTTACAATTTAATTTTAATTTGCCTCCATAAATATGTAAATCACATTTTAAAAATTTTTATAACCAAAAACCATATTTCAGCAAGAAATTGCTTTCAAAATTTGTTAACCTGACTAACTGGCTGGTAAAAATTTGCAAACAAAATTTCCCGCTTACATATAGTATAGTATGACATTAGATTTTGCCACAATCGCAGAGCTCTCAGCTGTGCGGCCTGTGCTGACTGATCCCACTCACTCCAATACAACAAAATGGGGTCTAGCTGTTATGCCTTAATCCAAGCAGCTCACAAATCTTCAAATGCGTCTTTGTCCACACTTTCGCCACAACTTTGCCTGGTTTTCTTCAAAAATCCGTCTATTATTTTGTCCTGTATGAATTATTTTCACTGATGTTTTTCCGCCATTTTGAATGAATGTGGCGCGGTACTTTATGTAAGCGACAGGTTTTGGATACTTTTACTGGAATAACCGCTGGACTTTGCATATCGCATATTGGCGCTTTTGCATGCATTTTTGACAGGCGTGGGGGCTCAAAATATAGGTAGTCCAAAAACCAAAAAAGTGGTACGGGTACCAATTTTATCCGTGCCGTACCAAAAATTGAGCGTAGTGTAAACGGGGCTTAAACCGTATTTTGGGCCACTTGACTCACCATATTAACGTTTATTCAGCACGAGACATCTGTGACAATTTTTAACATTTTAAAACTGCACTGCGTATTGTCACCTGTGTGTGTTTTTTTTCTATAGTAAAAAACTACACCCCCCCTGTTTTACCCGCGCTGTATTGACTTTGGAAAAACTGGGGACGAGGCAACTTCGATCCCAGGGTATATGGAAATTAGGGAAACATTTTAATTTCTTTAAAAACAGTCAACGCAAGATTTTTGTAATAAAATTCAAATTAAGATATTAAAATTGAATAAATAAATAATTAAAATTGGCTTCTTTAGCTTATTTAATGAAGAATTAAAATATATCATGACGTCATGTGCGCGACATGTCGCGCGGTCCCCACGAAAGAGCGCGTAAAGGATTCTGGGATTAAGATGGAGTCGTTTCAAAATCTGCTTTGAAGTCAAACGGTTGTGTGTTCACTTGCTCGCAGAATTTTATTAAATTTTTCCATTTGAAAGTTTAATATGGATCTACAAACGTCGTCGTTACTTAAACAAGTTGCTAGTGTGGACAAAGAATGCGAACAGATACTGGAAGGTAATGTTTTTGTTGAATATTTATAGAATTAGAAAAACTCACGTGCTCTAAATAATTCGTTGCTTGCGACAGTTGGGAGCAAATCGCAGCGGTTAAAATCTAAATTCTGCTACTGTTAACATATTTTGAAGTAAAGTATTACAGAATAATAACTATGAAGCACTTAAGGTTTGTTTAGCTCAATCGCATATTTAGTATATTTGCGTTTTAAGTACATATACTTGGCAGTTGCTGTTCAAAAACTTCAAATTGTATGATTTTCACATTATCCGGCCTTTGTTTGCAGCAATAGATCTGTATTCATTTATATACAAGTTTACATGCCTGCTCAAATTGCATGCCAGCTACTGTAATTGTAAGCAAAGGTTAAACCATCACAGATGTATGAATATTCTTGTTCTCTTAAATCTCTTTAGTTTTATACTGTATTAACTGAATTGAGATAAATTATATAAGCACACTATGAACCATTGAACTAAAAATAACTGGAACGCAACGTTCAGTAAACTGTGCATGCAAATTTTGAAGCCAAAATTTGACTCCCATGAAGCCAGTTTTGACTCCCAGACACGCACTTCCACGCGTGTTTCTACTGCATGATTTACTCGCGAGACAATGCAGGGGGCGATCGAAGCATGCCGTTTTGAACGTTTTCATGGCAAGATGCGAATCGAAAGGGAAACTGGCCTTTTATTTTAAAACGGGCCTTTTAAAGCCTGTGTGTGACCTTGTCCCACTGAACTATGCAACATGGAAGTCTGACTCGAGCTCAAAAAGTTAAGCCAACATGGTGGAATTTGAAGGCATTCTTACGCGTCATTCTCAGTCCCCTTACGTGCGCGGTCAACAAAACTTTTATGTTTTTCTTTACTTTCCGAGTGAAAATCTGGTGAAAAACAGACGAAATTTGAATGAAAAGTTGAATTCTGGTATTTTGTTTGGGTTCGGTTATAAATTTTAATTATTATTTGTTTAGGAGATGTGATATTTGAGTGGAAAGAAAGCAAAATAGCGCGGGATTGCTGTTTTTGTAAAATGACAAGGAGTGACAAAACAAAACACAAAGTCACTCAATCTTTCAAAATATCTCTATTGCCCCTATCGACAAGAGTTTCACACACATGAATAACTCATTAAAATAAACAGTTTAAGTTATAAGGCAAACATCAAAGTAACTTTATTAAATAGAAAATAAAAAAACAAAATTTTCTTACATGTATGGAATTAAATTGGTTAAAAACTGCCTCGAAAACTGCAGTTAAAAAGCAGTTTTAGGTCAGGAAAACCGACTAAAATAAGCTAAATAATGGTGTGAAAACTGAAAAGCACCATACAAACAAGAAAACGAAACAACCAAAGCAAAAATAAATTGCCAATTTATAAAAATACAGATTTTATATCAAAAAAACCAAAAAGTTTGAAATTAGTTGAATTCGCAACGAAAAATACAGATTTACTCACACATACAGTGGGAAAAAGCAGTAGACAGATCGATTAGATGAAGGAAATCAGGTTTGCATAAAATAAATAAAGTTTATTTCCTTTTTTTGCTCTTTTAAAATGAAGAAAAACACAACCCGAGAATCGCGGACCCATCACTTCCCGTCATGAAAATACAAAAATTGTTTGGCCGCGCGGGTAAGGAGACTGAGAATGACGCGCTAGAATGGCTTCAAAATCCGCCATCTTTGGCTTCACTTTTTGATTACGCCAATGACTGAAGTCAGCCTTCCATGTATATAGTTCACTGCCTTGTCCCCGGGCCGGCGGCGCGAAGCGCCGTGCGAGGGTACTAATTCCCCCCGGCTATTTACACCCGGGAAAACGAAAGCATTAGCGAAGTCTAAAGTTCATCAATGAGCGCGGGCGTCGGTCACCAAAGATGGGTGGTCATCCTCACTGATCTCAAAAATATGGCGGACTGTCATGAATAACGGACACTGATTGGTCCAATTTAAAGTTTGCATTATAACGGTTGCATGACGACAGCGAAATAGCAAACATTTCTTGATTTGATGAGTTGATAATTGATAAATATCTTGCAAATATTCTTCATTTTTGCTGGTATTTCTGCAAGATTTTGTAAATTTCAAGAAAGAAAGGGCGAAAGAATCAGCTAAAAGAAGGGAGCCGACGTTAACGAAGGTAAGTTTGTTTTAAATATTGATTTTATAATCGCTTTAAAACCCGACGGCCTTTGCGTATATGAAACAACTAAACAAGACAGCATATAATTTCAGTGTATCTTTAATATTGATTTCCTTTTTTATTATATTGAATTTTTTAAATAAAAAATAAAGCAAAATTATTTGCAAGCGAGAATTTGAAATCTTTTTATTGCAAACTCAAAGTTTATCGATAAAGCCATTTAATAGTTATAAAGGCAGTTTAGTTTTATAAAGAACACTTTAAAACGTTTTGTGAATTGTTTGTGGTTGAATTTTGCCTTAAATTGGAGCTTGTATTACGTATAATTACATACCTAACATAAATATGTTGGGAAGTTGATAATTTTGTAATTAAAAGTGATATTTTTAGGCGATTTTCGTTTGTAAGAATATTCTTAAAAAATTATCGTGCTACCATGACAACTACTTTAGATACTCCATGTTCGGAAAATACAACGGTTTTGTCAGTAAGGCGAGGGTTTCTGCATGCATGTATTTTCTAGCTTAAACTAGTTTCTTCAAACTTCCGCTTGAACGTAGCGTTCCAGTTATTTTTAGTTCAATGCTATAAACTGTCCATAACAAACATTACATGCTAATAAACAATGCTGCGATACCAAGGTTGGCCTAGGTTAGGAGTATCATTAATGACCTTGCCTATATATTCAAAACCAAGTGACAAAATATTAGTGCTGTATACTAACTCTGGGGTTTTCACCTCCGGTCAAAAAACACTCTGGTTCCGTGGTATGTTTGAATACATGTAATATTAGAATAATATTCCCACTTATTTGGTGTGTTATGGTATCAGCAAAGGAATAACTCATCCATGAAGTCCAAAACTATGTATGTACAGTATGCTTGTTTAAGTCCATTATCAGTGGCGTAGCCAGACCTTCATTTTTGGGGGGGCCAAGCGAACGCCGAAGGCGCGAGACCCATGGGCGTACCGGAAGGAAAAAATTAGGGGGGCGGAACGAAAATTTCGGTCAGTGTACCATTTTAGGGGTCAAAAAATTTTTTCGGACAACCAATATTTTTCGGAAAATAACACAAATTTTCGAAAATTCACAAAATTTGCCTAAAAATTCACTTAATTTTAGACAAAATGAACAGAATTTGTTCCATTTTTTTTATTGCATACCAAAATTGCCCGACTGTTGATTGAATTTTCCTCTTGGAACCATATTTACAACTGTTTTAACGAGATGTTAGAAATCAAGTTCTTCCAGTATTTCGTCGTTTTCCTCAGTCGAGACGTACTTAATCCGTTTCAGCTTCGAGGATGTAACGTGTACCCCCCCACCCATTTCTCTGCGGATTTAGCCTTTTTCAGAGAATAGTTTTTTTGCGATTGGGGGGGCGACCGCCCCCCCCCTTGCCCCCCCCCCTTGGCTACGCCCCTGTCCATTATAATTTTAAAAGTAGACCATTAGTTGCAAGACCCTCCTCTTGACAAGCTGGAAGACTCTCTGGCTAAAGACAGACTGAATGAGTAATTAAAGTATCTTAAATTAATGGCACATTGCCAGTCAATCGATTCATTGTATAGAAGTACTAACCCTTTTACTTGCAATATGTCTAGGGGAGAGTCTTGTCACTAAATGGACATGGCGAGAAATTGTGGACATTAGGGGGCAGAGCTTAAGTATTATATATTCTGCTTTCATAAATGTCTTGGTTTCCATCAGTGACTTATACCACTTTTCTAATCACTCGGGATTATTTATTGGATGGTTAAAGCCCCATTCATACGAATTTTTAGCTGGTCGTGGCAAACAGAAATGCTAGACATCCGAAACATTTCAGTCTTTATTATGTTTTGCTCGATTGACCCATCTGACCTTTGCGCAAAAAATAATATACCAACTTTAACCTGTATCTGAAGTCTTGCCGATAATGTTTACGAATATATAATATTTTGTTGCCTATAAACTATAAGGCATGGTTACAAAGCTCTTCTTTGGCAGAGGCGTCTTTAAATCATACAAAATGGAGGAATATTTCGAAGAAGGACAACCAATATTGGTTTGTATATGTTCACGCACCTTTTAGGCAAGTTTTAGTGCCCGGTGTAGAATTTCATGGTTAAAATACATCGAGATTGCACTAAAATTATGTTAAAATACCAAACCACGTATTAATCACAGAGATTTGACATGAATGGTCCCTAGAAATATATTGTATTAAGCCAAACGATATCCAACATTTTGCGTCCGTAGCTCAGAAGAGTAAGAAATCGGAATTCGTAGTGGCACACTTGAGATATGTTGCCTATTGCGCTATATATTTTACTTTACGCTTGCTTTGAAGATAAATATCGTGATACCGAATAAGATTACTATATCATCATATTATAATTTTTGCTATATAAATCTCTAATATTATAGCGGTCATTTTGTTTACAAGCGGTTAACGCGCATGCATGTCCACAATTTCTCGCCATGATAAATATATTTTCCCCAATTTCTCTTGCTGACCCATTGACTGGAAATATACTGTACATTCTCTACTTTGCTATTTTATTCTCACGGTTTCAAGAATCCCCCCTTGACAGGTAAAATGATCTGCATGTCTTTCTATAGACAGAGTAAAAGAATAAAATCTAGCACATTGCCAACCAATAGGTTAACAGAAATACAGAAATATCTGCCAAACTCTCCTGCAAAGCCCCATGCAGAAGGCCCAGATTAATTCACTTTTCCAGCGCTGTTAATGACAGTAATAAACAAAATATTTGTATTGTTTGGCAGATGTAAAAATGGTACATATCAATCTTCTTCAGAAGATTTCCGCTATATTTCCAAGACCGAAGTCGTCAAAAAAATGATTGAACTAGTTCATGAATTTCAGGTAGGCCCCTTATAAGGCCAATGAAAATTGATATCATGTTTCTCGTCCACAATGTTCAAAAATTTGGAGCGGGATTTTTTTATTTTTCATTTTTCATTATTTTTTTATTTGAATTGCTTGTCAATAATTTCCTTGACCCAGTAAAAACCCCCATAAAAATCTGAAGTAAATTGGTGTATAATTCATTTTAATTTAATACGTCCTACACTACCAGGGCTGACATGAAAAATAGAGGCATTCGGGCGAGTAATATCTTTAGAAAGATACAATTTGAGTTGCGCTTGCGGAATGCAATAAGACTTCGATCTGGAGATCAATTTGGTGTGTTGTTAAGCTTATTTTTCAAAAATAATGAATAATGAAAAATTTTCGTGCGGCAGATAAATCCCATGCGGGCGGGGACGAGAAACATGATATCAATTTTCATTTGGCCTTAAATGATCTATTTTAGTGTATCTACGCTAGCATGTGTATTTTTATACTTCAGAAACATCACAAAGATCTTTTCAGATAGATTGTTCTAAATAATTGTGTATAAAGTTTCTTTTGTTTTTACTTTTTAGGACCATGAAGGTTCAAATTCCTTTTGTCAGAAACAAATCTTCCTGTCATCCTGATTGATCAGGAAAGTATATATCTCATTGTTGGAAAACACATTTTGTTGCGGACCGATGTTGGTAAAATAGCCGAAGCTGTTGTTGCCTTTTAGCCCTTAATGGATTTTGATTATCTCAAACAACACGAGCTAAGATTGGCAGTCCTACAATTACTTGTTTTTAAGGACAACCGAATCCCAAACAACATTAGTGCAATTTGCAGTACCATATTAAAGTCATGCATATTAAAAATATGAAGATGCATGGCTCTGCATGAGTAACTCAACGATTAAACTGTAGATACTGTAGGTACAAATTAGTTTCAGATTCCATATAATACATTCTTTAATCCTGTTTATTTTTATATTATAATTCTGTAATTTAATTTTCTTGAATTGAGAAAGTAGGAGAATAGCAAGAAAAGTTTACTTTGTGTAAGAAAATATTTCTTGAAAGATATTTTCTATTTCTTGAAAGATATTTTCTTGAAACAAGAAATTAAATTTCAAGAAAGATTTTCTTATTGAGTAATCATTTTCTTACTGAGTAAATATTTCTCGCTATTCTCCCACTTTCTCAAAACAAGAAAATATTACTTGAATTAAGTAAATATTTCTTAAATCAAGTTTGTTTTTCTTAAAACAAGGATCTATATTTCTTATTTTAAGAAATTGGCTTTCTCAGTATTTCTTGGTATGAGAATGAAATTTCTTGTTTCAAGAAAAAGGTTTGAATATATTTGTCGTTATTTACTTAAAACAAGAAAATTTATTTTCTTGGTTTAAGAAAATAATTTCTAGGTATGTTTTCTTGACTGCAGACAGTACAAGTAATACGGTAGCGAATGTTCTTCAACAACACCTGGTCAGATATGGACTTCCAGAGATTCTTTATACGGATAATTAATGGTCCAGAGTTTGCCAGTAAGGAATTTTTCAACTTTGTCAAAAAGTACCAGTTCAGCATGTCACATCATCACCAAATTTGCCACAAAGTAATGGGTTTGTCGAGAGAGCTGGTCACAATGGCCGGTTGCTATGCAGTTTGCTCCCGGAGTCAAATTGCCCGCGTATATTGGTTTCCGGTTTCCTAGCTGTAAATTATGGCGCGGTTCAAATACTGCGTCTTTGGCGCTCCTGTTTGCGTTTATTTTTCAACGTTTTAAGACGATACTTGCTCAATCTGTACTACATCGAACCGTCTATTAGCTCATGTGCACAAATAACCTATACGGTTATTTGAAAACGGTAAAATGTTGGTGTTGTTGTGGCCATGTATTTTCGCCTTTTGAGCGATGAGAATCATGCCGTGAAGGACAAATTGTACTGTCTAGGGGTCCCACAGCATCGCACGTGCATGGCCTACAATCCACCCTTGAAAACCCTCCTGAAATTCCTAAATTCGAGCATTGCCGGAATTATTAGCAGAAATAGCTAAGAATTCGGCATTTTTCCTTGTTTTTTAAAAATATTTTTGTTGAAACTTAATTTCGGAGAAACTTTTCAAGGCAAAGTTGAAGAATAGCATTTATTTAACAAGTCTAAATGGATAGCAGTGCCGGAGAAAGGTGTGGGAAAAAGTCTCTTTGACGAACGCATTTGCATTTTATACGTGTTCATGATGCGCCATGTTGTTGCTTCACTTCCCGCTGTGTTGCCTTTTTAGTTCGATAGATTATTGCCATAAAAGTCAAACATGTGATCGAAATAAAGGACATCCAGGAGTGTGCAACGCACAGAGACCACTACCCGATAGTTTTGGGGGAAAAGTTCTGTTCTTTAACTCATAGAAGCCAAGGAGATCTGTCATGCAAGTCACGCGAGGTTCATATTTGTTTACTTCACCTCATGCTGCGCGTCTTGAGTTAGCTGGTTTCTTGACTTCGATAAAAGCTTATTGTGTGCCTTACGCAAGTTTTATTTACATTAATATAACTACAGAAGACTGAGTTATAGTTTACAAAAGAAATCAGTTGCACATGCCTTTATTTAAGCGGAGATGAGGGAGCCGTTTTCTCGCTATTAAAGACAACATGCCTTGGTAATCTGATATATATTGGTAGATGTACTATGATCTATGGAAAACCATTATGAAAAACGTTTGGAATTGTAACTAAATGATAAAATTAAGTGTGCGTAAAGACATGAAATCTGTTTTAGGGAAAGCTGCGTATCTTAAGGAATTTAAATCACTAGTATACTGTATGTTACTATATTATTTTATGCGGTTACGGATCTTGCGCAGTATAAATAATAAACTGTAGTAGGCTGTAGTATACTTCGCAGGTATGATTGCACTGTAGCTAAGGCCCCGATTACACTATACCGGATTGCATCGAAGCGACGCGATTTCTGTACCGGATTGGCCTCTTGTTTACACTACGCCACTGTAATCCGGTACGTGCCGCGGCGCGAAAATCACTTCTCCTTCACTCCTTCTCCGACTGATACTCACAATACTGGTGCAGTTCGCGGCGCGCGACGGCTTGGAACCCACGATTTTAATTAATTCATACGCATGCGTACTGACATCCTCTTCTTTCGTGGGCAAGCTTCGGTTTGTTTAACTCACTAAATTCGCTTCAAAATCCTTCAAAAAAGTCATCCATCCGGAACTATTTTCTCTATTTTGTGCAAGAATGACCTCTGAAAAGGTAAGTGCTGAATATCGCAAGCTGTATTTATATTTTAAAAAGTTTTAGATCGAATAATTTAGGGTACTATGGTTATACGTCGCCTGATGTAATATTTTGATTATTTCGATGGAATATTTTGAGTATATCTCCTGCAGGTACCCATCTCGCAGGTAGATAAATGCATTATTCGTCTAGAGTACCCGCTCGACGAATACGTATGGAAAATTCGATAGTATATAATAGTATATACTTTACACAAATATTTGACCTATTATCCATACAATGTTTTGAAATGACCTGGTTTCCTGCAGGTACCCATCTCGCAAGAACCAGACAATATGCTCATTAAGGGTACCCGCTCTGATGATGCATCAGCGACACCTATTCCAGTGTCAAGAGATCAACTAAGTTCTCTGATCGAGGACAAAGTTACTGAGACATTAAAAAGGACTCTACCAGACATTTTAAGAAATGCTTTTATGACACCAGAGCCTAATGGTTCCCAAGAAAATATTGCTGTGAAACAACCACAACCTAAAAGAGCCAAAGTAGTCGATAGTGACACACCACCAGCTTTTGTCGGTTCTAGTCGTTCCGACAAGTACTATGCACCAGCACCAGAAGCTACCATTTCTGAAGAATTAACTTCATTTATCAAATCTGCATTTACCAAGCAACTGTCCAAAGAAGTTTGGACAAATGTCATGGAACAATACCCTGACATTAAAGGAACAGCTGATTTCCTAGTTTCGCCCATAATGCAAACAGGGATGAAAGAGGACATCAAACGTGTCCATGGTCTGTCCCGAACAAAAGATTTGTTCACATTTGATGAAGGACTAGCTGACAAACAAGCACCCTTCATTTCCGTTGTTCGACCACTTGTCAGTGCTCTACAAGCATTGGAGCCGACGGAAGTGGATGTAGACGAGGTTGAGCCCTCAGGTCCTGATCCTGACCACATAAAAGCTCTTATCGAAGATGCTATTGTGCTACTGGGAAATGCACATTGTCGTCTAAACATTTGGCGCCAAAAACGTTTTGCAGAATACCTAACGGATGTGGGTAAGCGTACCCTGAAAGACCAAATTCCAGCTGACAAGTACCTGTTCCCCGAGCAATTTCATAATGTAATTAAAGAGGAACACGATCATGCAAATACCAATCGCAAATTAGTGGCACAATCAACCAAACCTCAAAGGTTTTTCTCCCCCAGAGGGCGTTTTCAAACCAACAAGTCCTTTCGTGACCAGCCCTTTCGTGACCAATCCTTCCAGCGATCTAGTTCTACTCGACCGCAACATAACAACTCATTCAGAAAGAATCCAAACAACAACAAACCCTATTGGGGAAAACGTGAAAACCACACAAAACGCAGCTGACTATCAGCTACCGACACTAAAAGACATCAAACCAACGGACAATCTTGTAGTAGGCCGCATCAAACAATTTTATTCAAACTGGACACTAATTACATCAAATCCCTGGATTCTATCCATAGTTCAAGGGTACAAAATTCCCTTTGTTCGTCAACCCATACAGTGGAGACAGAGACAAACAAAAGCAAAGTCGAAAGAGGACTTGGCTTCTATAAAAGAAGCCATATTACAACTCCAAGCGAAAGGTGCAGTAAAAGCTGTACAGGAGGAGTCAAATCAATTCACTTCAACACTGTTCATAGTGAAACAAGTGTCCAAGGACAGGCCAATTTTCAATTTAAAGAATCTCAATCGCTTTGTCCAATCTCAGAAGTTCAAGATGGAAGGTCTGGAAGCAGTACGCAAACTGATCCAACCAGGAGACTTCATGATGAAGTTAGATCTCCAAGACGCCTATTTTTCCGTACCGATTCACAACAGTCACAAGAAATATCTGAGGTTTGTATTCCAAGGAATAACATACGAGTTCCAATGCCTACCATTCGGGCTATCCAGTGCGCCCAGGACATTTACAAAACTATTGAAACCGGTCATAGTATTGCTACGAACACAAGGAATACGGATTGTAATATATCTGGACGATATGCTTATTCTGGACCAAAGCCCAGAAAGACTGTCGTCAATTTTTCGGAGTGTTGTCAATCTACTGCAACGTCTGGGATTTCTCATCAAACAGGAGAAATGCTCCCAAGCCCCATCCCAGTGTCTAGAGTTTCTGGGATCCTTGATCAACTCGAGGGAGATGACACAAGCGGTACCCAACGACAAACTCCAAAAGCTCCAAATAGAGTGCAAGAATGCAATCAAGAATCGCTGGCTGACGCTGAAAGAACTCTCGGCTTTATTAGGCAGAATGAACCATTGCTCCCAAGTGGGTCTAGCCCAGGGACCTTTGCATTATCGTGCTCTACAGAGGCAACATATCAACAGCATTCACCAGAGCAAACGTCTCTCGAACAAGACAAAGGTCTATCTGACAGGAGAATCACTAACCGACCTCCAATGGTGGATATCGATGCAGATACATCAGTTCAACAAGTGTTTAATCTCACTACCAGCGTTCGACCTGATCATTTACACAGATGCGTCCAATCAAGGATGGGGAGCACAGTGCAACGGAATCATGACAGGGGGACGATGGAACATCCAAGAATCCAGACAACACATCAACATTCTCGAAATGAAAGCAGCCCTTCTGGCCATCCAGTCCTTTCTGACAACACAGGTAAAAATGCCGCAACATATTGGTCTGCAGATGGACAACTCTACAGCAGTTGCATATGTCAACAAGAGAGGGGGAACCAGGTCTTCGACTTTAGCAGCCTTGGCAGTCGAGATTTGGAACGTTTGTCAACAGAAAGGAATATGGATAACAGCACAACACCTTCCGGGAGTACAGAATGTCGATGCGGACTGGGCTTCTCGTCACTTCAACGAACGCACAGAGTGGACTCTGGACAAGGCGATCTTCGCACGTATAGTCACAAAGTATTACACTCCACAAGTCGACTTGTTTGCATCTCGGCTCAATCATCAACTACCCCTCTATGTTTCCCGGCACCCAGACCCGGGTGCAATGGAGGTCGATGCAATGACATTGCAATGGAACAGATGGACATCGTTCATTCATGCGCCAATTGTAATGCTTCCCCGCATTCTGAAGAAGATACGAGAAGATCAGGCAACCTGTCTACTCATTGCCCCGAACTGGCCGGGCCAGACATGGTATCCGCTACTATTGGAGATGTTGGTCAACATCCCGTCCCTTCTTCCAATGACGGAAACGAGTCTGTATCTACCCTTCGACCGGGAAGCGCAACACCCTCTGTGGAAAACAATGAAGCTGGCGGTATGGCCACTTTCAGGGAACGTTGTCGAGCAGGAGGTCTTCCACCGCAAGTTTGTGACATCCTTATGGCCTCCTGGAGAGAAGGAACGAAAAAGAGATACGAAGGTCCTTGGCGACTTTGGACTAGCTGGTGTGTCTCACGGAATCAATGTCCATTTTCAGCCACTGTAGCAGAGGTTTTACAGTTTTTGACTGAACAGTTTCATACTTGAAAGCTTTCATACCGAACGGTCGGTGTTTACAAATCATGCATATCTCAACTACATGATCCAATAGATGGACAACCACTGGGAACTCTTCCGCTCTTATCCCGTTTTATGAAAGGTGTCTTTGAACTTCGTCCACCAACACCCAAGATATGTATAACCTGGTCAGTTGGGACATTATTAGAGCATTTAAAGAATATGGCACCAAACGAGAACCTCTCACTTAAAGAGTTGACTCTTAAAACAGCCATCCTGTTGGCGCTAACGTCTTCAGCCAGGGCTCACGAACTCGCAGCATTGCACTTGGATTATGTATCCCAAAAGGAGAACGGTTGGGAGTTTGTAATACCTAAACATGTAAAGAATTCTCGGCCGAATCACCCAGCAAGAAAGATTTATCTTCCATCCTTACCAGAAAACCAAAAGATTTGTGTTATTGAGAGTCTGAAACAGTACGTTAATCGAACAGCTCGTATTCGCAAGGACCAGCATCTACTGGTGTCATATACCTCACCACACTCGGCTATTGGAAGTCAGACTGTATCACGCTGGATACGCACTGTGTTGTCCAATGCAGGTATTGATGCTCAGTACACGGGTCATTCTACGCGGGCTGCCGCAACATCAATGGCTGCTGAGAACGGTGTTCCTCTTGAGGATATCATAGCTGCTGCTGACTGGTCTTCTGCAACAACGTTCGAGAGATTTTACCACAAGGCTATTTCAAAGGATAAGTTTGTTAAAAGTATTTTGGCCCCGGACATACAAAAATGACATTACTGTTTGCATTCCAAGATACATTAGTTAAGGACTTTTGGAAATGTGTTGTTGATATTGTTTTGTGTTCATTTAAAAAAAAAAAAAAAAAAATGTTTACATTGATTAACAGTTGTCTTTGAAATCTGCACCAGTATTGTGAGTATCAGTCGGAGGAGTGAAGGAGAAATAGTATTTCCTCGAAAGGTACTTACCTGAAGGGGAGATATGGTTCTCCGAACTCCTTCGAAGACTAATACGAGCAATACTGGTCCCCGTACCATTGGTGGTAGATACCTATAACACCCCACCCTAGTCTGTTAATCAACATTCAGCTTGCCACTCAATCAGAGGATGTCAGTACGCATGCGTATGAATTAATTAAAATCGTGGGTTCCAAGCCGTCGCGCGCCGCGAACTGCACCAGTATTGCTCGTATCAGTCTTCGAAGGAGTTCGGAGAACCATATCTCCCCTTCAGGTAAGTACCTTCCGAGGAAATACTATTTCGCTTTGGAGATGATATGAAAAGTAATCCAGTACGTGCTGTACCGGATAAAACCAAGTGTAATCAGGCAATCCGGTACGCCCCGGTACTATAAATAGGTTTCGGCAAGTATATTTTAACATTGTCGTTTTATTTACTCACTTTTAAATATTTTATAGCTGTTGTTTGCTTCGCTTTACAATTATTTATTACACTGACCTGAAAGGTCAAGTGTCTTAAATCCCTAGTTTTCTGTTTTCT
The DNA here is from genome assembly GCA_902702795.2 of Paramuricea clavata. Classification (NCBI taxonomy): domain Eukaryota; kingdom Metazoa; phylum Cnidaria; class Anthozoa; order Malacalcyonacea; family Plexauridae; genus Paramuricea; species Paramuricea clavata. The sequence goes on along the minus strand of CACRXK020010848.1, from coordinate 1,099 downwards.
GTTTTTTTCGTCGTCGAGAAATCGAGTTTGCGTTTGCGCATCGCAGGCTCAGGGTGCAACGATTAATCCAAAATGCCATCGATTCTTTGACTCCACGATTCATATATAATAGTAAGAAGTTGGTATTTATGGACGTAATAGTCGGCTCATGTCATGCTTGCGGTGCATTTTTCGTTTATTAGCCCATATATAAACCTATATGGACTTATACGCACGCGCACAATTCCGAACTCCAATGGTGACATATTCAGTCCAGTTTCAAAATGGCGCCTTTTGGCTGAGCGATCAGAAAATATTTCACACAGTTTCGTTGAATTTTCAAAGAGTTGTGCCGGTTTCCTATGGATTTTACGTTTTGTCGCACTCTGAACTTTCTTGCGTGTTGAACTAATATGTTTTTCTTCGTGTAACGACTCGAAAACCCAAAGTTTGGACCCAGCGAATTTTACAAAGGACAAGTTAAAGGTTCGACAGTTTGACTTTTTAACTAAAAAACAACCGTCTATAAATATACGTTGTAGAGTCATAAGCATCCGTGGTGTAGTTGTGTTAATTTTTTGTCGCACTCTGGACTTTTCTGCATGTTGAATTAATGTTTTTATTTTTGTATTATACGATTCTAAAATTTGGCTTTGAAAATTTGGCCGACCCGGCGGATTTATGCAATCAATATGTTGTATTAAACGACTCGAAAACCCCAAAATTTGGACCCGACGCGAATTTGTACAATATAGTGGAAAATAAGCAAGTACAAGGTAAAGATTCTACAGTTTATTTTGATTTATTGTATGGTACTCATTTGTCTAATACAATAACATTTAGTTCACAAGGGCAAGTTAAAGGTTTGACCATATTAAAATACATGTATTGAAATTCGCGCAATAGCTACTAGAATTCGCGCAAGTAAAGATAAAGCGAGCGTTCAAAATACCAAAAAGAACTAAGGCATTTATTGTATGGTTCTCATTTGCCTAATAGAATAACATTTAGTTCACAATATAATATAAACACAATATAAACAATGAAAAGTTAAAGGTTTGACAGTTTCACAACACAACGTCGACAATATACCTTAATTCATGTATTAAAATTCGCGCAG
>CACRXK020010847.1:0-17100 GCA_902702795.2 Paramuricea clavata | reverse complement strand
TAAATGTGAAATCATTCAACTAAATGTGAAATGATTCAACAAGATGTGAAATGATTCAACAAGATGTGAAATGATTCAACTAAATGTGAAATGATTCGTGTCCACGTGAACTGACACGACATGTTTTGAACTGACGTAAATTGTGCGGTCTTGGCACGTCTTGTTGTGAAGTCATTCATCAAGTTGTGCAATCTCGTTCCCAGAGTATGCCTGTTCGCGGGTTAGGTAGTGCCACTACCTAACCCGCAAACAGGCATACTCTGGGAACGAGATTGCAAGTTGTGAAGTGAATCAACAAGATGCTTCCGTCTTATTGATTAAACTTCCTTCGAAGAAAATTTACGGAAATCACAAACAGCTGGGAAATTTGTTGCGCATGCGCCAGATTTCCATTGAAACTCTCTGATTGAAACTCGAAGATTTCCCCGAAGAAATATTACGAGATGTTCGTGGTTGTTGTATATTTTTGAATGCCTGTTTAATCTTTATACTTTTTTTGCTTGAGACAAAGACAAAGTAAAATGTACTCTACGTTTCCAGTGTATAGAATATCTCGTTTGAACAGCAATAGAATATTATAATCTTGACACAAACAAGAAGACATTTGACACGCTTTTTTAAAATCTGTAGTCATGCCTGACCGAGGTATAAAAGCCAATCGTCGCGATCTTGACAGCCTTGTCAAATGCAAAACAAGTACAAATTTGGATTCAAACAGAAAGAAGTTCAATGTTCATACAACTAACATATATTCTATACAAATACGGGTGGTTTAAAATGTTTTCAATTGAATTTTCAAAGCTTTTATCGCTATGATAATCAAACTGTGAACTTGATGCCGCAGTTTTGTTAACGCTTGCGAATGCAAAATAACTTCCCGTAAACAGAGCATTTCTACACAAAACTCTCGCTTAGTCTTCTGATGCACTTGTACGTTCGGTTCTACTAGTTAAACAAGGAAAATATTCAAGAAACACTGGTAAATTATCGTTGTCAAAAAACATTTCAGTGCTGAGGCAGTACAAGGTCTCTAGGGCAAGGTCAAGTTGTCGATTCATTACATTTTACAGTACTTCGGAATGTTTTCGAACTCTTGCTTCATACAAGAGCAGTAAACGCACGCATTTCAAAGCGAAATTAGACGCAAAGGGGCAATTTTTCAACAAAATTCATTGTTAAATTATGTTTCCTATGTGCCTTGGGAGCAAAAAAATATGATTTTAAATTTGGAGGAATCGGTAAATTTTTTTTCAATTTGGCCTGGTATTGCACCCTACCTATGTAATGACTGTGCTGTAAAAGTAATCAAATATACTATTTTGAATTTCCCTTCATTGAAAGGATCTACTATTGTGGACTAAACTAAATTTTAATCAGCATACAAGGCTGCAAACAACAGCCAAGAATTAGCTGGATAGTTTGCAAACTTTAAAAATAATTGGACCTCAAACTTTGATCCCAAAAAGTAAACAAATGACCAATACTTCGAACATAATCCAAGTTTTGACCACTAGGGGCAATTTTTAGATGTAAAAAAACTTGTTTAAATTACATATCAAACAAAGGCAAAACAAAATTTGGAATTAATTTTTTGGAGGAAACGTCAAGGTTTTTTGCTATCTGTGCACGCTTCTACACCCCCTCCCCCAGGACCTTCTCTATCAGAAAACAGTTTTCTGCAGAAACTATGCTCTTTTTTATCGGGAAAATTTTTGCTTTTCTCAAAAAAATACTTTAGAAACACAGAAACATTAAATATTTAAATAATTTTCATACCTTTTTGGGATTGCAAATAGCAAAATTTGATTCATTATCACACTTTTTAAAATATATGTGACAAAGTTGCTTCGAAATCACTATCACGCAGTAGCATGTTTATTTACCCTCATCCTTTTGACTGAATAAAGTTTATCTTTTTGAAAAGCTATTTGTTTTATAACTCTTGGTTAGCAGTTTACGTTTATGTCAATTTTGGCACCCATGAGGCCAACAAGTTATGGTAATCTGCGAATGAAAACTGATATTCGAAAAGCACAAAAGCCAACTCCTAGCTATGTAACTTTATCGCCTGAATTTTGAATCAATCCACAATTAAATTTCTGGTAATGTAGATGCTTTCCATACTTGAAATGTTAGTGAAGTTTTTCCAACAATTTAATTTCCTTGATCGCCGTCTTAACAATGCAAAATCATCAGTTGAAATTTCACTCGTGTTGTTTTTTCAAATTTTCGAATATTTGTAAAATATCGCGTGCGCCAGCAATTTCTCTGCAAAGCGACAACAAATTTCCCAGCTGTTGCAATATTAGGGAAATTTACCTTTGGATGAGGAAGCACTGACTAAACAAAATGGCGTCCACTTGTTCGGAAAATTTAAAAAAAAACTTTAAAAAAAAAGTTAAAACCGACCTACCCTACCTAAGTTTTTTTATAAGAAGAAACAGGAAACCCACATTTTTTTTGGCCTTACTAAAGTTGGAGGTTTCAATTTTTTGTCTTGCTTGAGAGAGAGAGTTGGGGATTGAATATATTTTGTTGTTGAATCTGGTCAAAGTTATTTAGGTTTCAAGTATCGAACATTGCTGTCACATATGATGATGGTTTCTGACTCTGTATCGATTGGTTTTTGGTGGTCAGTGTTTGTTTCAGGTAGTGAACTTGTCTTTGGTTGGACAGTGGGAGGGAGGTCTTGCCGAGTACTGTCATTCTGTTGGACTCTGTCTTCTAGATTTTTTGAATTTTCTTCCTTGTTTTCTTTGTACATCAACTCTAAGTGTTTATTTGTATCATCACCTTCACTTGTTACATCATCGGTTAGAAGATCAAATGCATTATACGTTGCGATACTGTATTCTTTAGTGATATTAGGTGGTGGTGGAGATATTAAAGGAATAGAGATATAAATAGTGGAAACCGTCCTGTCCTCATCAGTACTTCTGTGAGTGGTGAGCAGCCGTCAACTAGTCATCATGATGTTCAAGGTCAGCCTACGAGTCAGACATATACATGTACTATATAAAGTACAAGTATAAAAGTATTACTGTAATACAGCAAACTACATTAACTAACAGTAAATGATTGCAAGTCAAAAAGCTTACGTGCAGTGTTTAATCACTGTTTATACATATAAGTATCTACTTTATTTACAAATGAAATTAAAGCGACATCTTGCAGTTTGGTTTTTATTTTAATCATACGATTAAAATAAAAACCGAACTGCAAGATGTCGCTTTATAAATATTTAGTCGGAAGATGTACACCGTTTTAAAGATGGCAAATCTACAGGAATGTATTAAACTGACTGTGGTGGATGTTATTTTTTTGCAGTATACCGCTGGTCAAAATCTATTGAATATTTTTCAGACTGAAAAATCAGACCACATGCTTATATTTTAGAGACAAGCTGGTTGGAAATACGAGGCGCAGCCAAATTTTTGTGCCTACGTAAAAGAACTCATTACTCGCTGGGGCACCTGTGCCCCAGGCAAGTATAGGTTTCAGCATGCATTTTTCTTGGATCATCGACACCCACAAAATAGAATATTAATGAGCTGCTTAATTCCCCCCAATTATCCATAAGGGCTCCTGCCAATTTTACCCAAATTATCCATAAATAACCCTGCTTTGAGGAAAATTCGGGAAAATTTAACAATTTTACAAGGAATTTCGACATGGAAACAGTAACCTTCGCAAATCGCAAGTCATGTTTCGGCTGTGCTGCTTTATATTTTGAGAAGAAAGCAACACTGCAATTCAGCGTAAGCAATTGCACTTACGGATGTCAAGTATATTACTAAACACCAGTATTCTAGCGGTTTATGGCCTTTGAAAATCAAGCGAAATTGTATTGTTGACAATTAATCACTTGCAGTATGTATAATTTGTTGACAAATCACCCGCACTACGTTTGCCCTTGTATTTGTAATGCCTAATGGTGCAATAAGGACAAAAATACCACCGTTCGATTCAGTGTAAGAAATTGTACTTACGGATTTCAAATGTATTACTAAGCACCAGTACTCTAGAGATTTATGGCCTTTCACAATCAAGCGAAATTGTATTGTTGACAAATCGCTCGCAGTACACTGTCAGCCTGGTGTTGGTCCATACGCTAGGATTAAACTGTGCTTTAAAACGTTCAAAATAAAATATTTTGGGCTCAAAATACTATCAAAATAAAGAGAGAAGTGAGACGAATCCACTGCCCACTGGTATACGGCTGAAAAAGAGAAAACCAAAGTTATCAAGGATCAAACATACTGCATTTTTTTATAATTAATAGTTTAATCATTTTGAGCGATTTGTCAACAGACAACAATACAATTTCGCTTGGCTTTCAAAGACAAAGGCCATAAATCGCTAGAATACTGGTGTTTAGTAATACATTGACATCCGTAAGTACAATTTCTTATGCTGAATCGAACAATGGTATTTTTCACAAATACAAAGTTGGACAAACGGCGAATTCATGATTTGTCAACAGTGTCTTGAAGAATGTAGTGTACTAAATATAACTTTACTTCTAGGGCCTACTGCATTTTAGTACTGTGTTAAACCCTTTCGCGCTCGTATTCGTCTTTTATGCTTAGCTCAGGGAAAACCTTAAATCTTAATTGAAATAGCTGTGTACTGTATGTATCATGTACAGAAATGTGCGTATTCAGCAGTATAGCCCCAGAAATATAGCGTCTTGTTTCATGTTAAATTTCATGTCAAAAGAAGATCGGAACTCGGTCACCCAATTCCCGGTCCCGATTTTGATAAAGCAAGTCCCAAATGATGAGTTCTTACTTTGATCTCTACCTTCACGATTATTTTCACACTCGTCTCATGTTAAATGTCTGCAGTTTAACGCTACAGAAATACACAATTACTTCTTCAGGTTGATTAAGAAGTGAAACAGGCGTCATGGACAGGTCGATAGGGTTCACAAACTGAATTTGAAATTTCCACTTTTACCGTGTCCTTTCAAATTTGTTTAGGCCAAGATTTTCTCCAAGCAATATGTCAAGCAGCACCATAACATCACTAGCCAAATTCCTAGAATATACCACGCGACCCAGTACAAAGAACATTGTTCTCACAGCGAACTAATTTCTCAGTTAACGACACTCCTGCACATCACAGTGCAGCCAACTTAAATTGACATGAAACATTCAAAGAAAAATAGAAGGGGTTTAAGTCTGCAAAAAAGTGCCCTGGGTGCAGTCCCCGTTTTCCAACACGGTAATTTTGCAAAACCACACAGCAAATTCCACCCTATGCGATCTGAGCAAAATGAGCATGTTTGCAACAATTTGTACCTCGGTGGTTTCGTGAGCAGATTGGTCATGTTTCCGGGCCAGTTTATATCCAAATGCTTCATCCTCATATCCACCTTCGCATTCTGTTTAAGAATTATTACCATTATCAAAATGTGTTGTCTATAAAAAATATCATTTTTCGTGTCTGGGTAAAATTTTTGTTGAAACTGGAAAACCATTAAATAAATAATTATGTGTACTTTACATCAGCGTACATCAAGTAATTACCTTTGTCACTGTAAAAACATTTAGGGCAGTAAACCTTTGTATAGCCATTCTCAGTAATTTGGACACTGCTGGACTGCAGCTCTACGACATAACCACAGACTGGACAAGGTTTTTCATAGACAGAACCTTCGCCCACCATATTTTTGAACAAGCTCTAAACATGAAGCACAAAGTTTTAAACATTAAAAAATATCTATGATCATCAATCAAGATTCACTTCACATAGGAAGTGTTTATCTGTATCCATAGAAGCATCACTTTCATTGCCTGTTTCGTTTACCTTATCACACGTATATCGATTACCTTTCGTTTACCTTATCAGACGTATATCACAAAAGCTAAATGTTTTTAATTTTAATTTTTTTTTCATTATGCCAGCAATTTGTATCCTTCTCATTTTGCCATTTTTGTCTCAACTGGGTTTATTAGCTAATTCAAACATCACCTCCATAACTTTGAACTGGGCTGGCCGATGAAGTGTTTGATGAGTCCTTGAAATTATGAGCTCTTACCTTGATCTGCACCTCATCATTATTTCCACACTCATATTCACCTTCATCATCAAAAATTTTCGAAGTTGAATGATGATCACTACGAACTATACATCTTTGCAGTGTTGGTGAGACAATGCTTTGTGTGTGGCTGTGCTGAAAACTCACGATAATGCTATGCATCTGTTCGCTTTGGCTTGTTCCCATCACAGTTGCAAGTCATAACTCTGTTGCTTTTATACACATACGGAATGATGCCCCTCCAGGACAATTCTTTCAATGTTTTCTTCTGGAATTATCCAGTGCTACCCTCCTGAAATTCCCCACAATCTTGGTTTTTTCCCATTGCACCAACCAGCAACTCCAGAAGATAACGTTCATCCTCACCACCTTCGCATGGTCCGGGGCCTAGGATTGGAACAACAATTTTCAAAATGAATTGTCTTTAAGACAATCGTATATGTTGCAAAAGCTAAATGTTTTTAATTTTTCCTGTTTTTTTTTTTTCATTTTACAAGCAACTTGTATTGTTCTCATTTTGCCATTTTTGGATCACTGGCAATATTCTTGTTCTTCTTGTTAGAGGCGAAGCTCTTTGACAAAACCCCAAGGCTTTCTCATTACTTGTCCGATTACTCACATTACCAATCTAATACTTAGCAACTACAAAATACTTTACTCCAATACAAAGATAAACAAAAATCGACTATTATTAATGGAAGCACCTTTCATTAAATCTTTTAAACCAGAAGTTAACAATGGCCTCAAAGCCAGAAAAGAACTATCACTTTTCGAACTCACTCCTCCTGCTCAAACCACTAATCCTTCTCAGCACTCTCATGCTTCCGCTCAATCGCCTTCCTGTTGATGATGTGACTGCACACTTGTATATAAAGAAAATGAGTCGAACACCTTTGTATGATCCTAGCATTGAAATGAGCAACAATGGGTTGTCTTTAAGAATTATTACCATTATCAAAATGCGTTGTCTATAAAAATATCATTTTTTGTGTCGGGGTAAAATTTTTGCTGAAACTGGAAAACTGTTAATAAATACTTATGTGTACTTTACATCAGCGTACATCAAGTAATTACTTTTATCACTGTAAAACATTTAGGGCAGTTAAACTGCTCATCCTCACAGTAAACCTTTGTACAGCCATTCTCAGTGATGTGGACACTGATTGACTGCAGCTCTACGACATAACCACAGTCTGGACAAGGTTTTTCATAAACAGAACCTTTGCCATATTTTTGAACAAGCTCTAAACATAAATCCCAAAGTTTTAAACATTAAAAAATATCTATGATCATCAATCAAGTTTCACTTCACATAGGAAGTGTTTATCTGTATCCATAGAAGGATGACTTTCATTGCCTGTTTCGTTTACCTTATCACATGTATATCGACCACGCTGACAAAAGCTAAATGTTTTTAATTTTTCTTTTTTTTTGATTATGCAAGCAATTTGTATTCTTCTCATTTTGCCATTTTTGTCTCAACTGGGTGTATTAGCTAATTCAAACATCACCTCCATAACTTTGGACTGGGCTGGCCGATGAAGTGTTTGATGAGTATTTGAAATGATGAGCTCTTACCTTGATCTGCACCTCATCATTATTTCCACACTCATATTCACCTTCATCATCAAAAATTTTCGAAGTTGAATGATAATGATCAATACGAACTATACATCTTTGCAGTGTTGGTGAGACAATGCTTTGTGTGTGGCTGTGCTGAAAACTCACAATAATGCTACGCATCTGTTCGCTTTGGCTTGTTCCCATCACAGTTGCAAGTCATAACTCTGCTGCTTTTGTACACGTACGGAATGATGCCCCTCCAGGACAATTCTTTCAATGTTTTCTTCTGGAATTATCCAGCGCTACCCTCCTGAAATTCCCCACAATCTTGGTTTTTTCCCATTGCACCAACCAGCAACTCCAGAAGATAACGTTCATCCTCACCACCTTCGCATGGTCCGGGGCCTAGGATTGGAACAACAATTTTCAAAATGAATTGTCTTTAAGGAGGCTCCCTACAGTTCCGTGCGGGATGTTCGCGGGATAATTACGTGAACTATCCCACGCAACTGCATGATCAAAACAAAACAAAAATTGACCATGCTTTTTTTAAAAATAAAGCTATTTCTGAAAGGTTTCTAATGGAAAAAAGCGTTGAATAATACTTCGTTTTCAGTGCCAAATCACTTGCAAGTCTATACAGCAATTCTACATATGATACGAATATCACTAGACCAAAAATAGCTACGAAACAATATTTTTAAAATTTTTTTATACACTGTCAATTGACTCAACTGTAAAACATTTGCAAAATTGCAAACAGACGTTTAAAAAGTTGTTTATTTCTCAAGAAAACGTTCACGTTTTTAGTCGTGTTTCTACAAGATTAAAGTGATTATATGTAAACAGAAAAATATTTCAGTTTCATAGCCTAATTGTTCATTTTTAGCAAAAAGTACAAAACCAAACATGAAACAAAAAAAACACGTCCACCTGTTAATAGGCTGTTACAGCTCATAGATTGAGTAAACGGCAGGATTCAATTAGCTTCAACCTTGTTTTCATCGATTTAATCCTTCACAATAATTCTTGGCTGTCCATAGCACTCAAATAAATCGAAAAGTTGACAAAAACAAAACAGTAAAAACAACATTGCGGCTCGCTTTTGCTGAATGAAAACTCGTTTTGCGCCCGCGTACAATCTTTTACTAGTCAGCGACGCTTTTCAATAGGGGAATTTCTCGAGTTACACGAGGCTATTTTCTAACTTTATTTGCATTTTACTCATTAGTTTCATCGGTGACCTATCTTCAAATTTTGACCACAAATTTATTTTGCGGTAAATTTTATAAATTTCAAATTTTAAAAAAATCTGTAGTGTGGAAATTTCGCAATAAATTTTTCGCTTTTAAAAAAATCACACACTACAGAATTTTTTTAAACTTTCACCACACTTGCAGAGCATCATTCCTTATTGATATATGAAATAAAAAAGATAGGTCACCGACATCGTTTTTGAGATAGCGGCACATTTATGGGTTAAATTGGAAGGTTTTATGCTGTCGTCGTGTTGCCATGGGAACATTGACATCGTCGAAATCTAGTTCGAAATATTCCTTAGGTGATCAATATTGCCACCAAGTCGAAAAGAATTCGCGTTCTGCACGAATAAGCATGTTTTATGGAATTATTGCTTAAACAAGAATAACTGTAGGGAGCCACCTTAAGACAATCGTATATATTGCAAAAGCTAAATGTTTTTAATTTTTCCTGGGTTTTTTTCATTTTACAAGCAACTTGTATTGTTCTCATTTTGCCATTTTTGGATCACTGGTAATATTCTTGTTCTTCTTGTTAGAGGCGAAGCTCTTTGACAAAACCCCAAGGCTTTGTCATTACTTGTCCGATTACTCACATTACCGATCTAATACTTACAACTACAAAATACTTTACTCCAATACAAAGGTAAACAAAAATCGACTATTATTAATGGAAGCACCTTTCATTAAGTCTTTTAAACCAGAAGTTAACGATGGCCTCAAAGCCAGAAAAGAACTATCACTTTTCAAACTCACTCCTCCTGCTCAAACCACTAATCCTTCTCAGCACTTTCATGCTTCCGCTCAATTGCCTTCCTATTGATGATGTCATTGCACACTTGTATATAAAGAAAAAGAGTCGAACACCTTCGTATGATCCTACCATTGAAACGAGCAACAATGGGTTGTCTTTAAGAATTATTACCATTATCAAAATGCGTTGTCTATAAAAATATCATTTTTTGTGTCTCGGTAAAATTTTTGCTGAAACTGGAAAACTGTTAATAAATACTTATGTGTACTTTACATTAGCGTACATCAAGTAATTACTTTTGTCACTGTAAAAGATTTAGGGCAGTGAAACTGCTCATCCTCACAGTAAACCTTTGTACAGCCATTCTCAGTGATGTGGACACCGATTGACAGCAGCTGTACGACGTAACCACAGTCTGGACAAGGTTTTTCATAAACAGAACCGTTGCCATATTTTTGAACAGGCTCTAAACATGAAACCCAAATTTTTAAACATTAAAAAATATCTATGATCATTAATCAAGTTTCACTTCAAATAGGAAGTGTTTATCTGTATCCATAGAAGCATCACTTTCATTGCCTGTTTTGTTTACCTTATCAGACGTATATCGATCACTCTCACAAAAGCTAAATGTTTTTAATTTTTCTTTTTTTTCATTATGCAAGCAATTTGTATTCTTTTCATTTCGCCATTTTTGTCTCAACTGGGTTTATTAGCTAATTCAAACATCACCTCCATAACTTTGGACTGGGCTGGCCGATGAAGTGTTTGATGACTTTTGAAATGACGAGCTCTTACCTTGATCTGCACCTCATCATTATTTCCACTCATATTCACCTTCATCATCAAAAGTTTTCGAAGTTGAATGATAATGATCACTACGAACTTACACATCTTTGCAGTGTTGGTGAGACAATGCTTTGTGTGTGGCTGTGCTGAAAACTCACGATAATTCTATGCATCTGTTCGCTTTGGCTTGTTCCCATCACAGTTGCAAGTCATAACTCTGTTGCTTTTGTACACATACGCAATGATGCCCCTCCAGGACAATTCTTTCAATGTTTTCTTCTGGAATTATCCAGCGCTACACTCCTGAAATTCCCCACAATCTTGGTTTTTTCCCATTGCACCAACCAGCAACTCCAGAAGATAACGTTCATCCTCACCACCTTCGCATGGTCCGGGGCCTAGGATTGGAACAACAATTTTCAAAATGAATTGTCTTTAAGACAATCGTATATATTGCAAAAGCTAAATGTTTTTAATTTTTCCTGTTTTTTTTTTCATTTTACAAGGAACTTGTATTGTTCTCATTTTGCCATTTTTGGATCACTGGTAATATTCTTGTTCTTCTTGTTAGAGGCGAAGCTCTTTGACAAAACCCCAAGGCTTTGTCATTACTTGTCCGATTACTCACATTACCGATCTAATACTTACAACTACAAAATACTTTACTCCAATACAAAGGTAAACAAAAATCGACTATTATTAATGGAAGCACCTTTCATTAAGTCTTTTAAACCAGAAGTTAACGATGGCCTCAAAGCCAGAAAAGAACTATCACTTTTCAAACTCACTCCTCCTGCTCAAACCACTAATCCTTCTCAGCACTTTCATGCTTCCGCTCAATTGCCTTCCTATTGATGATGTCATTGCACACTTGTATATAAAGAAAAAGAGTCGAACACCTTCGTATGATCCTACCATTGAAACGAGCAACAATGGGTTGTCTTTAAGAATTATTATCAAAATGCGTTGTCTATAAAAATATCATTTTTTGTGTCTGGGTAAAATTTTTGCTGAAACTGGAAAACTGTTAATAAATACTTATGTGTACTTTACATCAGCGTACATCAAGTAATTACTTTTGTCACTGTAAAACATTTAGGGCAGTGAAACTGCTCATCCTCACAGTAAACCTTTGTACAGCCATTCTCAGTGATGTGGACACCGATTGACAGCAGCTCTACGACGTAACCACAGTCTGGACAAGGTTTTTCATAAACAGAACCGTTGCCATATTTTTGAACAGGCTCTAAACATGAAACCCAAATTTTTAAACATTAAAAAATATCTATGATCATTAATCAAGTTTCACTTCAAATAGGAAGTGTTTATCTGTATCCATAGAAGGATCACTTTCATTGCCTGTTTCATTTACCTTATCAGACGTATATCGATCACGCTGACAAAAGCTAAATGTTTTTAATTTTTCTTTTTTTTCATTATGCAAGCAATTTGTATTCTTCTCATTTCGCCATTTTTGTCTCAACTGGGTTTATTAGCTAATTCAAACATCACCTCCATAACTTTGGACTGGGCTGGCCGATTTAGTGTTTGATGGCTTTTGAAATGATGAGCTCTTACCTTGATCTGCACCTCGTCATTATTTCCACACTCGTCTTCACCTTCATCATCAAAAATTTTCGAAGTTGAATGATAATGATCAATACAAACTATACATCTCTGCAGTGTTGGTGAGACAATGCTTTGTGTGTGGCTGTGCTGAAAACTCACGATAATGCTATGCATCTGTTCGCTTTGCCTTGTTCCCATCACAGTTGCAAGTCATAACTCTGTTGCTTTTGTACATGTACCGAATCATGCCCCTCCAAGACAATTCTTTTAATGTTTTCTTCTGAAATTATCCAGCGCTACCCTCCTGAAATTCCCCACGAACTTGGTTTTTTCCCATTGCACCAACCAGCAACTCCACAAGATAACATTCATCCTCACCACCTTCGCATGGTCCGGGGCCTAGGATTGGAACAACAATTATCAAAATGAATTGTCTTTAAGACAATCGTATATATTGCAAAAACCAAATATGTTTTTAATTTTTCCTGTTTTTTTATTAATTTTACAAGCAATTTGTATTGTTCTCATTTTGCCATTTTTGGATCACTGGTAATATTCTTGTTCTTCTTGTTCGAGGCGATGCTCTTTGACAAAACCCCAAGGCTCTGTCATTACTTGTCCGATTACTCACATTACCGATCTAATACTTAGCAACTACAAAATACTTTACTCCAATACAAAGGTAAACAAAAACTGACTATTATTAATGGAAGCAGCTTTCATTAAATCTTTTAAACCAGAAGTTAACCAATGGCCTCAAAGCCAGAAAAGAACTATCACTTTTCGAACTCACTCCTCTTGCTCAAACCACTAATCCTTCTCAGCACTCTCACACTTCCGCTCAATCGCCTTCCTGTTGATGATGTCACTGCACACTTGTATATAAAGAAAATGAGTCGAACACCTTCATATGATCCTAGCATTGAAACGAGCAACAATGGGTTGTCTTTAAGAATTATTACCATTATCAAAATGCGTTGTCTGTAAAAATATCATTTTTTGTGTCGGGGTAAAATTTTTGCTGAAACTGGAAAACTGTTAATAAATACTTATGTGTACTTTACATCAGCGTACATCAAGTAATTACTTTTGTCACTGTAAAACATTTAGGGCAGTTAAACTGGTCATCCTCGCAGTAAACCTTTGTACAGCCATTCTCAGTGATGTGGACACGGATTGACTGCAGCTCTACGACATAACCACAGTCTGGACAAGGTTTTTCATAAATAGAACCTTTGCCATATTTTTCAACAAGCTCTAAACATGAAGCCCAATTTTTAAACATTAAAAAAATATATATGATCTTCAATCAAGTTTCACTTCACATAGGAAGTGTTTATCTGTATCCATAGAAGCATCACTTTCATTGCCTGTTTCGTTTACCTTATCAGACGTATATTGATCATGCTCACAAAAGCTAAATGTTTTTAATTTTTCTTTTTTTTTTCATTATGCAAGCGATTTGTATTCTTCTCATTTTGCCATTTTTGTCTCAACTGGGTTTATTAGCTAATTCAAGGATCACCTCCATAACTTTGGACTGGGCTGGCCGATGAAGTGTTTGATCAGTCTTTGAAATGATGAGCTCTTACCTTGATCTGCACCTCGTCATTATTTCCACACTCATTTTCACCTTCATCATAAAAAATTTTCGAAGTTGAATGATAATGATCAATACGAACTATACATCTTTGCAGTGTTGGTGAGACAACGCTTTGTGTGTGGCTGTGCTGAAAACTCACGATAATGCTATGCATCTGTTCGCTTTGGCTTGTTCCCATCACAGTTGCAAGTCATAACTCTGTTGCTTTTGTACACGTACCGAATGATGCCCCTCCAAGACAATTCTTTCAATGTTTTCTTCTGGAATTATCCAGCGCTACCCTCCTGAAATTCCCCATGAACTTGGTTTTTTCCCATTGCACCAACCAGCAACTCCAGAAGATAACGTTCATCCTCACCACCTTCGCATGGTCCGGGGCCTAGGATTGGAACAACAATTATCAAAATGAATTGTCTTTAAGACAATCGTATATATTGCAAAAGCTAAATGTTTTTAATTTTTCCTGTTTTTTTTTTCATTTTACAAGCAATTTGTATTGTTCTCATTTAGCCATTTTTGGATCACTGGTAATATTCTTGTTCTTCTTGTTAGAGGCGACGCTCTTTGAAAAAACCCCAAGGCGCTCTGTCATTACTTGTCCGATTACTCACATTACCGATCTAATACTTAGCAACTACAAAATACTTTACTCCAATACAAAGGT
The DNA here is from genome assembly GCA_902702795.2 of Paramuricea clavata. Taxonomy (NCBI): domain Eukaryota; kingdom Metazoa; phylum Cnidaria; class Anthozoa; order Malacalcyonacea; family Plexauridae; genus Paramuricea; species Paramuricea clavata. The sequence continues at coordinate 2,856 of CACRXK020010847.1, read as the reverse complement.
AAACAAAAATTGACTATTATTAATGGAAGCAGCTTTCATTAAATCTTTTAAACCAGAAGTTAACAATGGCCTCAAAGCCAGAAAAGAACTATCACTTTTCGAACTCACTCCTCCTGCTCAAACCACTAATCCTTCTCAGCACTCTCATGCTTCCGCTCAATCGCCTTCCTGTTGATGTCACTGCACACTTGTATATAAAGAAAATGAGTCGAACACCTTCATATGATCCTAGCATTGAAACAAGCAACAATGGGTTGTCTTTAACTCAATTCAATCCGCCAATATTAATATCGGACGTATATGACGGGAAGATTAAATATTAAAGAACTTCGCGAGTATTTGCAGTAGACATACGAAAATAGCACCAAAAAATTCCGCTTGATCGATACTATATATTCAGAAATATTCATATAATTTTATTGTTTCTCGCTCAATTTCAGGCGAATTTCTTACCTTGAAATGATCAATGCGGTGAAATTTATGCAAATGACACATTATCAATTTTGCTGTTGTATTTTGAATGTTCTGCCTGATTCAAATGCTCGTCTTTTTGTTTCTTTTCAACGTATAATAATAACAAATATACGAAAAGAATCGCCATCTTCCATTCTATAGCTTGGAGCAGTCTCGGGAAATTGCAAAATAATCTAAGCCTATTATGGCAATTCTCGTGATCGGAAAGTGTTCGGCCAACTTCGGACCCCAAATTCTTGGTAAAGCATTACAGTTTCCTGGTAAAGGACTTCAGGAATCACTTCCGGAGTGTTTGTTTACCCTAGATGCGGATTTTGATTGGCTTAGGCAGAAAAGCAAATCTTTTAGAGCAATTTTCCAGATTATCGCGCACGGGAACGCACGATCGTTGAAATGTATTGTGTTGTAGTTTTGTTTGAATTGCATTCTGAAGACGTTTTTGGCTCTATTTTGCAAACTGATGGTGCTAGTAATGATGGAATGTCTTCGTATGAAGACAAGTATCTCAACCTGGCATTGGGAGTCGTGTCTGGATTCTTAGGCGAATCTCTGATTCCTAGGCAAAGTAAAATGAGCCTTGAGCACATGTTTGGTTGTTTGTTACATACATAATAGCCAAGCATTCATACTTATATCTTACTAGTTTGGCTCTTATTATAATTTTAAGTGACACCATGTCTATAAAAGTTTGTATTTGCACTGATGAATATATTGATCTTGTTCCTATCTGCTGTTCCTGTCTCATAGCCTCAGGGAAGTAGAGTTCTGATGAGTCATGAGAACCCCACTCACCAACCCAGAAGGAAGGTAGGGGGATAAGTAGAGGTAGAGGGAAGCCCAGCCATTAGGACCTAAGGTTTCGAAAGCTCCCTGTCTAGCATCCCCACTAGGCCTCATAGTAGATGACGGATATGATGATCCTGACGCTAGGAATGTTCTCCCAGATTTTGCTCCTCACTGACATGTCCGGGATCCATTTTAATCAACTGTGAGCTTGAGTTCATTCGGCTCAATGAAGTGTGAGCTTGAGTTCATTTGACTCTTTTTTACTAAGGAGGTAGTTTCCTGGCCATATCAATACATATGCCCACATACAAATAACTCAAAAGTTATCCTCATATACTAATAAAGAAGGGTCTTGCAGTCCACCAACCTTGAGAGGTTGATTGCCTTTTAGTATATGCAGGTTTGCTAAAGGTCAACAGTCCGATTGAAAATTACTGGAGTGTAAAAACCTTATATCATGGTCTGTGGGCAATAGAAATAATTTCTCGGGTTAGGTACAAAGCGCTTATGGCATTTGTGAATATGGTAGATCCTGTACTAAAGACTACAGCAATAAACTGGATCAACAACTGTACCAGCCATCACAGAATATTGTTGTTGCAGACAAACACACTGTCAAATCAAGAAATAGGTTGGGGGTTAGGCAGTTCATGAAAGCTAGATGACCTACTATGTGGGGAATAAATCTGTGGGTTGCTGCAGACAATCCTAATGGTTATATTGCGACTTTGAAATTTATACAGGAAGAAGTCCAGATATTCATTGCAACAGGTTTGGGTATGACGTGGTGATCTGATATCAGTTTGGTTACAGTCTTAGGTCTTTTGTAGTACAATATAAAGGAAATATTTTCACCACATAATCCAATTATGTGCTTTGGCAAACATTACTGCTTTAGCAAACATTACTGCCTTGGAAAACATTACTTTTTTATAACTACTAATTATGATGATGCCAGCCCAACAACACTTGGTCATGCTATTTGCAAATATTTTCATGTTCTAGATTGTGAAAACAATCAATTTCTAATCAAATGAGTAGTGATTATTTCAAATTTGAATAGCATGACCAAATTTTGAGGCTGGTTATGCCACTAATAACTAAAGTCAATGGTGTAATGATTATCTAAGAATGTATGTAGTAATTGTAGAAATAAAAACATTTTGCTAATCATGATTTGAGTGTTCTTTTGTGGGTATCACAGACTTATTTTGGTGCCATACTATCTTTGGAGAGTAAAAAATATTGGAAATTTGTATTGATAACATGTTGCAGCAATAAAAAAGGACTTTTGATAAAGGTATTTGTTTCATGTGGGCACAAAATGTAAATTTTACTCTACTACCTAGTTTATATAAAAATTCAATAAAAATATTTCTATTTATGCTACATGCATGAAACTTCGGGTACTTGTAGATCATAACCGTGTCTTTCAGTCATATTCATAAATTTTTTGACATATTTGAAATTTGAACCGCTAAATACATTTATGCATAATTGCAACATTTTTTTATATCATAATTTATGCAAATTTATGCGAGTAAATCGTTAACCAAGCTCCGGATGAAATTGAAATTGGTATCGTTGGAAAGCAGA